>CAUYRT010094540.1:0-13488 GCA_963574885.1 Lepilemur ruficaudatus | reverse complement strand
GTTTATGGCAGCACAGTTCACTATTGCTAGGTCATGGAAACAACCCAAGTGCCCGTCAATTCATGAGTGGATTATTAAAATTTGATATATGTTCACAATGGAATATTACTCAATTTTAAGAAATGACAGTGAGCTAGCACCGCTTATATTATCCTGGATTAAGCTTAAGCCCATTATTCAAAGTGAGATGACACAAGACCCGAAGAACGGGCCCCACTTGTACTCACCATCAAATTGGTATTTACTGATTAACACTATGGTGCTCAAATGGTGGGAGTGTTCACTAGGGATTTGGGGGGTGGGGGGTAGACTCAAATCCAAGAGATGTGGTGAGCACTGTGAAGGGGAGGGGCATGCTTGAAATGTATTTGGGGATGGGTATTAGTGTCTCAATAGGGGGTAGGAAATTCTCTAAAACTGATTTATGTGAATAGCTGTACAACTTGGTAAATTTACTAATAACCATTTAAATGTATACTTAAAATGGAGTAAAGACATGATATGTAAATTACACTTAAATAAAGAAAAAAATAATTTATTATTTATTAGGTAAATTTTAATTAAAGTAAGCTATAATTAAAGTTTACCTAGAGAGAAACTTCTCCTGACATCTTACTTCTTATTCTCTCTCTCCACCTGAGAATTGTTAAGTTTAATCTTAGTACTTAAGACACTTCATTGCAATTGTCTATATACTTCTCAGTATGACGTGCTAGGTTGTAAATTCTTGAAAAACAGAGGCAATGTCCTATCACCAGGACAAAGTATGGTGGCTAGTGTCATTTGTTGAATAAATGAATGAATGAAATATTACAATCTTTTTAACTCTCATAGTTTACACTATATGATATTGAAATGAATATAAACTCTTTGGCTTATATAGAATAGATGTTTTTAGCCTTTGGTTGGTTTCTCCCTGCTAAAGAGCACAAACCTTATCCTCTTCAGTTTGTTATGTCCTCAGGAAATATTTACTAATTTTAACAGGAGTTTTAGAGAAATAATTCAGCTAAATTTAGTGCAGAAGAAAGCTAACTCCAGACAGTTTGGGTAATATTTATAATATTTTGGAGTACCTATGCTTTCTTTTCATTAAAATTGAGAATTTCAAGTTGACTATGAATGTAAAATACTTACCAGTCACATTATCAGTGACATTGTTTTTATGGTTGAGCAAGCTAGCAGTTTTATTCCTTTCTTCATTTGTTTTGAGCACATGTGAAGATGTTGAAACTCTCCTTTCCTTCTGTTGTGCATGTGGATTTTGGGGCAAAAAAAAGAATGGTATGGAAGAAATAATGGAAAATAGTCCAGACACAAGGAAACCAAGCCACCAGGCACCAACCCAACGAGAGTCCTTAGGAGTTATTCTGATAGTGCCTAGAATAAATAATTAGAAGAAGCCTAATCAACAATCATTTTGAAAACAGTACTTTTGGGGAAATAACGATAATGATTGCTGTCCTCCATAGCTGAAAAAAGTAAACTATATTTCATCTATTCTAGTACATTACTTTTTCTTTTCATATTTTTTCATCTCTGAATCCAGGATAAGTCTAACATTTAATGACATCTTGCAATTGCTATTGTCTAGGAATCCGTCATGGCATTTTTGTCATTGCCTGAGCTTGTGTGAACTTGGTGGCTTTTCTGATTACATGATTGGACAGCTGCCACTATTGGACATTTAAGCCTGAAGACCATTTAAGAACTATTTATGGAAGGAACACAAATCTTCATTGTTGTCTGAAAATGTCTATCGTACTATCCAATGAAGTCAAGAAAGCACCATTTGTTGAATAAATGAAGGAATAAAATATTACAATCCTTTTAACCCTCAGAGTTTACATAATATTGAAATGAATATACATTCTTTGGATCCTAAAGAATGGATGTTTTTAGCCTTTGGTTTAAACAAAAGTAGTTTTCAAGAAATACTCAAAGTCAATAAAGGGGCTCTCCTCCACAACTAGAAACCTGCATCTCCAGCTCTCTATACAGCATGAAAAAAAATACACACAATGAAAATTTGAGTTTAAAAGTAACCCAGAAGAGATGAACTCTTAATGGCAGGAATAATTTAACCATTTTATTTCAAATACATCTTCCTTTAAAGGATGCATAAGAAAATATGTAAATGCTATATCTCAAGTATGAATGAGCTATTTTAGTAGATATAAAATAAATACTCATAATAAGAAAGCATACGTGAGATATTAGCAAGATAGCAGAATAGGAAGCACTGGACTATTTCCACCCCCACAAACACACTGATAAAATAGCAATACACAGATCTACTCCACTTGTGAGAAATCCAGAAACTAGTTGAGAGGCTCCTGTACTTCAGGCAAGTGAAAAACCAGACACATTGAAACCAGTAAGAAAATTAGAGACACCCTCTTGCCATAATCCCCTACTCAGTATAGTTCCATACAATTGGGAAGAACTAGCAGTTTGAACTAGCGGGTGGATACTTGCCACAGCTTTTCTACCTAGCTCAACAAAGAGTGAGTGGGTGAAAGAAAAAAAAAAACCAACTCCCAGCTTATCCCTGGGGAGGGAAAGAGTTGGACTGCACATCCAACATTGCAACTTTTCCAGGTGCTACCCAAGGAACATGCTTCTATCTCACCTATCTCAAAGTGCTACCAGGACCCAGAATATGCTAGACCTCTGGAGGCTGCAGAGAACAAGTGTGGTAATTTGAACTTGTATGTGGGCACTCAACACAGCTCCTGCTCCCTCCTCCAATTTAGTGCAGAGTTGGCAGGCAACAAAACAAAACAAACAAAACAAAACAAAAAAAAAACAAAAAAACTGAGCTCTAAGCCTTTCTGTATGGGTAAGGCAAGATTTTATATTTTCTGAGTTTTACTCAAGGAACAGGCTTTCATCTTGCCTATTTGGGGCCCAGGTATATGCCAGACCCTGGGGGCTACAAAGAACAAAAAAGGTAGTTTAAACTAGCAATGAACACTTGTCATATCTCCTCTTTGCCCCAGTTCTATGCTGAATTAGGAGGTAAAAAAACCTCAGCTCCCAGATTCTTCCTGGGGAGGGAAAGCGTTGGATGGCATGCCAAAGTTCAAACTTTTCTGGGAGTTGACCAGGAGACTGGCTTCTGTCTCAAATGTCTAACGGTGCCAAAAAGATCTTGCATATTCTAGATGCCTGGGGCCTCCTAAGAAAAAGACAGCAGTTTGAATAATCATGAGGATTTGAGAGGCCCACAGAAGCTCTGGCAGGGTTGATTGATAAATATTTTCTACTGTTCAAGGCCAGTCCATGAAGATTTGGAGAAGTGGCGTTTTTTCCTAATGCATAAAAAATTATGAAAGATGAAGAAACAGGGAAATAAGATCCAAAGAAAGAAATAATAAAAAACTCCAGAAACAGACGCTAATGAAATGGAGATATACAAACTACCTGATAGAGAATTTAAAATAACCATCATGAAAATGATCAGTAAGCACAGAAGAACAATGCATAAGCACAAAGAGAATTTAAACAAAAGAGACAGAAAATTTTAAATAGAATTAAACAAAAATCTTAGAGCTGAAGAATGTATAGCTTAAGAATGCTGAACTGAAATATTCAATACGGGAATTCAATAACAGACTAGAACAAGCAGAAGAAAAAATCAGCAAACTTGAAGATAGATCATTTGAAATTATCCAGTCAGAAGAAGAAAAAGAAAAAAGAATGAAAGAAAATGAAGAAAACTTAAGTATTTAGGGGATACCATCAACAGTATAGTCAAGGTGCTGAAAGAAAAAAAAACCCTTTCAATTAAGAATACTATACTCATAGAACTGTCCTCTAAAAAAAAGAAAAGAAAGATAAAGACTTTCCAAGACAAACAAAAGCTGAGGGAGTTCATCACCTCTAGATCTGTCTTACAAGAAAAACTAAAGGGAATTCTTCAACGTGAAACAAAATGATCCTAAATAGCAATATGATGGCATAAAAAGTGTAAAACTCATTGATAAAGGTAAATACATAGACAAATACAGAATACTAAATTGCTCTATTGGTTATGGGTAAATGATTTAATTCTAATATAAAAATTAAAAAACAAAAGCATTAAAAATAAGTATATCTAAAAATATATTAATGGGTATACAATATAAATAGATGTATATTATAACTTCATTAAGATTAATTATTCATGGAGGGGGTAGTAAGTATAAAGTTTTTGTACACAATTGAAGTTATTATCAGCTTAAAATAGACTGTTATATGTTAAGTAAGTCTCATGTTAGCAAGAAAAATCTATAGAAGTTAAAAAAGGAAAAAAGAGTCAAAGAATCTCAATATAAAAAAATCAACAATTCACAAAGGAAGACAGCAAGAGAGGAAAAGAAGGACAAAGTTACTATAGGATAAACAGAAAACAGACAATTAACAAAATGGCAACAGTTAATCCTTCCTTCCCTATCAATAATTACTCTAAATGTAAATGGATTAAACACTCTAACCAAAATACATACAGTAGCTGAATGGATAAAACAGAATACAATTACATGCTATCTGTAAGAATCATTTTAGTTCTAAGGACACACATAGGCTGAAAATGAAGGGTTGGATAAAAGATATTAGGATTTGGTTAGATAGATTATTCTGGGAGCAATATGAATAAGAATGGATAAGACTGGAGGCAGAGAGTTCAGGTGAAAGGTTATAGAGTAATTTACTCAATAATTGAATTAAGTAAAGATATTCATCAAGAAAGGGAATATAAGGAAGAAAGTGTGGTTAAAATGATGAGCCCAGATTTTGGCACATTGTGTTTTAAGTGCTTATAAGACATATAAGAAGGAAAAATACAAGTAAGTACTAGAAATACCAATTAAAACAAATTAGAGAAAAGTATATTCATTAGGGATTAGTAAATTTAGACAGAAATTGATTGTGTTTCCACTATAACCTGGTAGAAGCCAGGTTATAGTGGATTGAGAAAAGGATGGGAGGTGAGAAGGTGAGACATCTAATTTAGATGATTTTCTTCTAGGTGCTTGGCTCTGAAGAGAAATAGAAAAAACAGAAAGTCAGCCAGAAATCTGTTTGGGGATATAAAAAAACTGTATATATGTAAAAAGATGAGAGAAACTTCAGTGTGTTTGCTTATGAGAAAGAGAAGGGCGGAGATATAAGGGTTGAAGATACAGGATGGATCAGGCCAAGGATTGACGGTACTAGATCTTGGAAGAGGCAGGAAGATGGAGAAGTCCAAACCCCAGGTGTGTCTATTAACATCGGCTGAAGATGAAGACCTTTTCCACTGAGCTGGGAAAAAGAAAGATGGATACGGTACAGGAATATTTGTAGGAAGAAGGCCTGAAGTTGAGACAGTTTTAATAACATATCCTTTATGAAAGGATATGTTATTAAAGGATATGTTATCCTTTAAGAAAGCGTGCTCTGAGAGTGAGGAAGAAGGCCATGATATCATTTATGTGTCCGCTCTTTTATTTATTTGTGCAACAAGGACTTACTGAGTGTTGCCATATACCAAGCCCTCTGCGAGGACCAGGAAAGATGACCATGACCAAGTGGAGTCCCAGCACAGTGGAGTCTCTCAAACCACTCCAGCCATAAGTTAGTGCAGCAGCCACAAGGAGGCTTTAGTAAACTCTAAATTCTGCACTTCCACATTCAAACCACCATCGACTGAAAAATGAAATTTGCCTGACTGGGAAGTCAGTTATGGGAGAGGGGCATTTTAAGTTTGGTTATTTTGGATTAAGTAATCTAAATGAAATTCATTAAAAATTCTCTCATTTGCTACTTAGTTGTAAAAACATGATATAAATAGGAGCTAAATTTTATTGTTTATTCTTATTATTAATTCATTTATTTCCTACTTGTAACTTTTGAAAAATAGTAAGCAAAAGACTATTGAAAGAGTTACTTCAGTTATTTGGAAGAATGGTGCCCTCTACTTGAAAGACACTATCATGGTAACTTGTTCTGATTGTACTTACTCATATCTACATATCCAATGTCCACGTACAGTTTAGCAAACAGAGTTCCCATTGTAAGGCCAAAGAGTGGACCAAGCATTCCTATTCCATTCAAAAAACCTGAAAATATTACAGAACAATTTTTGTCAGATGCCAAGAATACATGGGTCTTGTTCAACATGTTTTTTATAGTAATACTGCACAATACACTTCTCCAAATAATTTTTCAGTTAAGTAAAAGAATGAGTTTAGTAACACTATTATTTCAACGGTAGACCCAGGAAAAGTAATGATACAATGCAATATTTTCTGTATATTACCAATATAAACAGAAGAATGTCCTTCCTTAGCAAAATCATCAATGTAAGACAACCCCAATGGTCCTATGGGAGTTTCTCCTATTCCACGAAGCATATTACCCAAGAAGACATATATCCACGTGTATGACCCAGTTTCCTTTCCACAACCTATACAGACAAGAGAGTGTTTTATTTTAAACATTAATTTTAGCACTCATTAAAAATTCAAGTACTTTAAACCCTTAATTATTCTATTTAATTTTTTTGTTTTTTTAAATTACAATTGATCATATTCACTTTGCAAAGTTTGAAAATACACAGAAGCACACATCAAAACCAAACAAGTAAACATCTGTAATCACACTACACACAGGTCACTTCAAGTGTTGTTAAATGTCTTTCCACATTTTTAGTGCACAAAAATATGTACAATCTTCTTTATGTACATTATATACTATTAATAAATATCCAGTTCACATTATAACCTGCTTATACAGTTAACACTATATTATGAAAATTTCCCATGGTGTTAAGATTTCATTTATATCACAATTAATGACTCTATGGTAGTGTGTTGAATAGCAGCTTCATAATTCATTTAATCAATCTCTTAATTTTAAATTGCAAAATATTTCTAATTTTTTATTTTGTTAAACAGGGATGTCATGGTTATAATTGTAAATAAGTCTTTGTGCATATTCCTGATTGCTTCCTTAAAATAATCAAGAAAAGTAGAATTGTTAAGTAGGTATGTTTTTGTTCTTTAATATATATTGAAAATTAGTGTCCAGAAAGAGTTGCAAATTTACACACTCCCAGAAACACATAAAATGTAATAAATATCTTTTTCCCTCCATTTAATTTTTTATTTTAATCTTTTTTATTTAATATGTAGAAAATTTTTATTGTTATAATTCATGATTTGTGTTATAATAGGTAAAAAAAAGTTTTCAGTTGGTATAATAATTCACATTTTTCACAAAGAGCAAATTTTACATTATTTGCATATTTATGCCACTTTCTGCTTTTCTGTTTTAAAGGTATATGCTATTTCTACTGAAATCACTCTCTTTTCTTATCTACTCCTAAAAGCTCTTTATATAAAACACAGTTATTCCTAAGTATACACTGGGAATTTTTTCTAGAACTTGTGATTAGTTGAAAAAAATCTGCATATACAAGGACTTGTGCAGTTCAAACTTGTATTGTTCAAGGGTGGACTATATATATTAAAACTATGATTTTGTATGTAAGGATCAAATGTTTTATCTATTGGATTTTAAATCAATTTTTCTAATGAATATCACAATAATTTCTATAGATGTAATTAAATTTATAAATTTTAGAATACTTTTCATTGTCACTATTAATTCTTACCTTTTCCCACTATATCAGGTGAGGTTCTATTGAACGATAAAGTTTGATTAGTTAAACAAGTTGCTAAGCTTGATGTTGAATTTTCTGATGGATCAGTATAAGTTTCTTTAGAATACCTGTAACTGTAAGAACATCATTGGATTTAACATTTTGCTTATCTACTGAATATTTTCACTTTTCCCAGAAATACAGAGAGGTTTTCCCTTTTATCTGCACCACGCTCTTCTCCAAATTCAGAATCATCTTTGTCAACTTCCCAGCCTGCATTTTAGGAGATGTGATGGGAAAAAATGAAATGGGAGTGCCTACTAAGAAAGATCATTCAATGCTCCCCTGGCAAGGTGCATCATCACCTTGCTGTAATCCTGGGAGATGGAGCTAGAATAGGGACAAATGCTGATATTGAAAAATACTGAGATACCCTGTGAGCTTCAAAGGCAGCCTACTATATGCCAGGCATTATGCTCAGTTTCAAAAAGCTAGAAATAAAACACAGTTGTTGTACCTAGGGAATTTCATACTCCCTAAGTTAAACATATATGATAAAAGATATAATAAGTTTAATATGCAGGGTACTGAGTTGTCACAAAGGAAAAAGAGATGATCAGCTTTGCTTGGAGGTGAGGGGAGTAGATCAGAGAAGACTTCACAATGAGAGTAATATGTAAAATGAATCTTGAAGATGGATAGCAGTTTAACAAGTAGACAGGGGAAGAAAAGTATTCAAGGCTGTAGAAACAGCAGGTACAAAGGTATGACATATTATGGCACATTTAGAGCAATGGTCCCCAAACTTCTTGGCACCAGGGACCAGTTTCATGGAAGACAGTTTTTTCCAGAGACTGGGGAGGAAGAATGGTTTTACAGCCACTCCCCCGTGCTAACTAGCATCAACGCCTCAGCTTCACCTCAGATCATCAGGCATTAGATTCTCATAAGGACTGTGCAACCTAGATCCTTCCCATGTGCAGTTTACAGTAGGATTCATGCTCTTATGAGAATCTAATGCTGCCGCTGATCTGACAGGAGGCGGAGTTCAGGCTGTGATGCAAGCGATGGGGAGAGGCTGTAAATACAGATGAAGCTTAGCTCACTCACCCACCACTCACCTCCTGCCATGTGGTCTGGTTCCTATGGGGCATGAACCAGTATCAGGGGTTGGAGACCACAGATTTAGAGAACTGCAGGCCTAGACTGTGGCCCTCAATTGAGTGAAGCAATGAAAGATGAAGTTGTGATAGTTGCATTTATGGCATATTCTCCATATAAATCATGAAGAATAAGAAATTAATAAGATTAAAGAAGGAACTTAGGGGATACAGACATTATAGTGTCAGAAGCAAAAGCAAAATATGGACATGAAGAAGAGAACACGAAGATAGGACATGAATCCAGAGAGCGTAATATGATGAAAATAAGAAGGAGCAGTACCACAAATAAGAAAAGTTCTTATAAGGGTCAAATGTAAGAAATAAAAAATAGAATTAATATTGCAACCAAAAGGCGTGGTTGCTGGATTTGGCAATACGTAATTGGTGTCTCTGGCAGGAAGTGCTCATTGTCCCTCAATATCCCTTCTTCTCTCCTTCCACAGTAATTGAAGTTGGGATTTTTATCTGGGAACATGACAACCTGAAATAAAGTCTATTTTTTAAATGTCTTTTTATTTATGTGTAAAATGTGACTAACTTCTGGTCAATGTGAAGTCAGTAGACGTGTTATGCTTCTGAAAATGTTTTTTTAAGCCTCAGCCTGTGTGCACTCTTTGTTTCTCCTTGTTCTTCTTCTCTTCTTTTCTCCTGTTACCTGGAAATACATTGCCATAATTTGGACCATGAGGTCAAGGCCATGCAAGTCAGAGCAATATGATGATAAGAAGCAATATCATACAATCCTTGGGCTGGCTGCATTAACTTTTATGTGAAAAATAAGCTTCTGTCTTACATAAGTGATTGCTATTTTAAGTTTTCTCTCATTATCATCTGGCTCTAATCATAAATACGCTGTGACATTAGGAAGAACATCCTCAGCGAAATGGTGGTGGGAAAACCTATGCCAACGCGTTAAGTGGTGAAATCTTATTGAGTATAATCAAAATCTTATAGGCAAAGACATGAAGTATATTATGTTATACTAAAAAGTCATAAAGAGCTTATTTATTCCATATGGAATTGTGCACCTTATCTAGTGTTATTCTTATTTCAAAGTCTGTGAAAACCATGATGAATAAAGCAATAAATTATTATGTAGAGAATATACTTCATTTCTACGCATAGTGGGCATTCTTCTCAAAAGGTAACTGCCTATTTTTTAAAAAAATGAAATTCCACTAGTTATTTACGAGCTAATGATAATGACACAGAGCTATTTAATACTTACCGTCCCATGAAGAAATGTGGTAAAGCAATCAAAATACTTCCAATTCCCATAACTAAACAACCAATTCCAATTATCTTTGGTCTGTGTAGTTTGGATCCAAAGTAACTTACAAATACAATGACAAGCAAATTTCCTAGAAAGAGCATAAAATTATGTTGATATGACTTAGTCCAATTTTGTGTCTGGTAAATTTGAAAGCCCCACAATGAATGTAAATAGAGCCTAAAACATAGTACCTTCCCTCAAAGACCAATAATCTAATTGAGAAAGAGAACTCACGGGCATTAAGCCACTCATGGAAAAGTTGAATATCATGGTAGGTACATAATAGAAATTAAAAAAAAAACCACATGGTACCCGCCCTTAAGAAACTTACATACTAGTGATAGAAATTGATAGATCAAGGTGCTATTAGACCACAGAAAAGGGGTGTTTAAATTAATTAGGGGCTTCAGGAAAGTTTCCTAGAGGAGAGGTCACTTGGGATTTAATGTTGAGCATAAATTATTTAGATTAAAAAGAGAAAGAAGAGCATTCCAAGTGGAGGGAAAAACGACCAGTTCTGATCCATCTAGAGCCTAGTGCATAACAATGACAGACAGCAATGAGGAATTACTGAACAATGATGGAAAAAAATAGCATGAAAAGTGCCAAATGAACCAGCAGATAAAGTAACACAAGAAACACTTAAATAAGAATTAAACTAAAAGTAGTAGAAAATTTTTAAAAAATCCAGTTAGTATCTTTAGAGATACAATGGCATGTTGCATCCATAAAACCAGAACTGGCAGACTAAAAATAATAAGAGAACAATAAAGTCTTGTTCTAAATTTAAAATATTATAGAAAAATGCACAAATTAGAACTTGGTATGATAAGATGGAACATGGCATCTGAAAAGATTGATGAAACATAAAGGAAAAAGGTAGAAATTTAGAAGAAAAAAGTTTAAAGGGAAAAATACCCAGAAAATTTAATATTCATCTCATATATGTTTCAGAAGGCAAGAAATAAAAAATAGGGGAGGAGACAAATAAGAAACAGAAAATAAATTCTTATGATAGTTGTTACATCTCCCCAGCAAAAGTAATGTAAAAAAAGACAGTCTTAGACATATAAAGTGGTAAATTTTCTGAGATTCAGAGATAAAGAAGAGATGCATATTAGTGCATGAGAATCATACTTGTAATAATTTCTTACACACAACATTGACTGTTATAAAACAGCAGATAAATGTTTTAATGTTCCGAAAAAAGATTTTCAATTTTGAATTCCATGCCCAAATTATCACTTGAATATTATGGTAAAATAAATACATTTTCCAACAAGCAAGGGCTTAGAAAATATGCCATGAGTTCAATTCTTTCTTGAAAAAATAATTACAGCCATCCCTCAGTGTCCATGAGAGACTGGTTCTAGGTTGCCCAGCAGATACCAAGATCTGCAGATGCTCAAGTCCCTTATATATAATAAAATGGTGCAGTATTTGCACATAACCTACACACATCGTCTTGTATATTTTAAATCATCTCTAGATTACTTATAATACCTAATACAATGTAAATGCTATGTAAATATCAGTTGCTATACTGTATCATTTTTTTATTTGTATTATTTTTACTGTTGTATTACCATTTTTATTTTCATATTTTTTTAATATTTTCCATCTGTGGTGGTTGAATCCAAAACATGGAACTCACAGATAGAGAGGGCTGACTATACTTGAAGATATATCATAGGAAAAACTAAAGATGAGACTTGAAGTGACAAGATTCAAGAAACATAGGTAAGCAAAGAAATCAGTCAAACTTATAATGATGTTCAAATAATTGCTTTAAACAGTTGCAAAATTTCACAATATTGAGAATCAATTTCTTAAAAAAAAAGAGAAATATAGTGAATTAAAATTTAAAACTAATAACATTCTAATTCTAAAATTCTAGATGCCTGAGAGGTGGTAGAGTGAAGGACATGTACAGTGTAATATGTTTTGAATCACAAAAATTGAGAATTCGTAAGGAAAAGATAAAGAGGTCTTCCTTTAAACAATTACTTTTTAAAATACTTATTAGTTAAGAATATTATAAATAAAGTTAAAAGGTAAGCAGCAAACTAATAGAAAAAATTTGCAATCTATACAATAGACATAATTTTGGGTCCCTCAAATAATTAAAAAGTGAAAAGTAAAAGAAAAAATGTTCAGAGGCAATGAGCTAGTAATGCATAAAATAAGAAAAATAATTTTCAATAATTATATAAAACCTCACTATTGTTGAGGAAATCCAAATTAAAATGGACACAACAAAACGATATCTTTAATGTTCTAAAAACACAAAAAACACTTGTATCCCCAAATCTTGTATCCAGTTAAAACAATAGAAATCTAATGTAGGTTGCTCCAAAGGGCTTCCTCCCTCCTCAAATCATAAGAATCAGAGTCCTCCCTTAATCTTTTCTTCACACTAGGGCATCTCCAGAGAGGGGAGGTAAAGCCTCTCAAAGTGTTAGTTTGCAAGCAACGATTTTGTGTCAGATCAAGGTTTTTCAACATCCTCACTATCAACATTTTGGGCTGGATAATTCTTTGTTGTTGAGTCAGTCCTGTGCATTGTAGAATGTTTAGCAGCATTCCTGGCTTCCAACTCTAGATACCAGTATCATCTCCTTCCATCCTCTGCCCAGTTATGATAACCAAAATTGTCTTCAGATATTACCAAATTGCCCCCAAGAGACAAATTTACCCCAGTTGAGAACCAGTGCTGTAAAGCATGTATGAACAGTTGTGATTTTTTTAACCTCTGCAAGTCTGCTTATTAAAATAGAAAAAGAAATTAAATTACCAATTTCAAAGCTTCCATCAATTAAACCAGCATGAGAAGAGGATATGTCAAATCTCCTTTCTATTTGAGTGATGGAACTTTTCATAAGGACTCCACCTAGTCCCTTAGCAATATGGCAGAGTGACAGGGCTGCCATGAACATCTAAAAAAAAAAGAAAAGCAGAATGAAAAGGGAAAAAATGGTTAATCGAAGGACCAAATTGTGTTTATAGGTATATGGAATTAAAACAACTTTTCTTCTTTACTTAAAGACATTATTTTTATCATAAAAAGCATATCCATTTTTCCCCTATACCAGTTGGTATTTCTCAGCCCTTTTAAAATTATTAGCACTATACTAATAAAGCATCGTTTTCTAACTTGGTTACAACATCAGATTATTAGAGCAGTACAGTTTAGTTTGTTATTTTAATTAATGTCATTAACTGATTTCTAGGAAGCTTGACACAGTTCTCAGGTGGCCATGATGGTGAGCTATTCTTTTCTTTCCTTTTTTTTTGAGACAGAGTCTCACTCTGTTGCCCGGGCTAGAGTGAGTGCCGTGGCATCAGCCTAGCTCACAGCAACCTCAAACTCCTGGGCTCAAGCAATCCTTCTGCCTCAGCCTCCTGGGTAGCTGGGACTACAGGCA
>CAUYRT010094539.1:0-14667 GCA_963574885.1 Lepilemur ruficaudatus | reverse complement strand
AAACATTTACAGTACAATGTTTACAGTCACAATTTGTACTGAGCTGATTTCCCAAAATATATTACCACTCAAGTTGACTTATCTTGTTACATTCAAAAACCTACTCTGTCAAAGTAGTCCAGAGAGTACATACATAGTGCTGACTGTATCTACGTACAACCAACACTCCATTTTAAGTGTACAATTAAATGATTTTCAGTGAATTTACCAAGGCGTACAGTTAGCCATACCACCCTGAACGCGCCCAATATCGTCTGATCTCGGAAGCTAAGCAGGGTCGGGCCTGGTTAGTACTTAGATGGGAGCTCCTCACTCTTAAGTTCCAAATCAAAGTTAGTTCATTTATGTGTTCTGATGATATCCAGATTTATAGGTTGGTTTGCAAACTTTAGAGAGTTATTCACAATGAAAGTAAAAGAACTTTGATGAGTATTCAAACTAGGACATACACAGTCCATGAAGCACGGCCAACCCTTTCAATTACAGGACAGGTTAGAAAGGCTGTCCCTTTGAAATAAACAAAAGGGGTCCTGTGGGCTCGTAAACACTTGGGTGACAGTGACATCAATCAAATGACTTTCTCATCAACTCCTTTGCCCTGCTGCAAGAAATCTAGATGCTCAAAAAATTTTCCCTTTAGCAGGAATGAACCACACTTGTCTGTAAATACAATAACAGTTTATTCAGAAATTCATGCCCCTAATATTTGTGAGGTTCAGGAAAAGAATTTAAGTGAAAGCCCATATGCCATATGTCTAAATATTTAAAAATTATAAATCAACCTAAAAACTTGTTAAATGTGCCCTATCCTTCTACACTGACATTATAAATCTTTATAATGACCATGTGTAAATACATGCAAAACTATTATTTTTAATCTAAGGACATCTGCAAAATATCAAATATGACTGAGTTTTATTATTATTGTTCACATCCAGCATCTTGGTTAAGACCATGTTGTCTGGATTCCATGTTTTTCACATTAGCAAGTTTTTCTGATTAAAATGTAAGTGTGCTTTTGCCATTCACAAAGAATTATATTACAATTATGGAAATGCATATTGTTTTAACGTTTAACCAAACTGTCCCTTTCAAGCTTTCAGCATGACTAGGAAATGCCCCAGCTAAAAGTCAAGGGGATTATTGTTAGTTTTTTATCTATTATTTTAATTAAGTATAAATGATGAAATCATTGTAAAAACCATAAAAGGATAATATCAATCAGGGCAAACACAAAATGAGCAGGTAAATAATATGTTAAAGTCCTCTGTAGTTTATTCTCTGCTACATGTCTATATGATAAAATCTTCTGTGGTTTACTCTCTGCTTACCTGTCTATAATAAAAATACTTGCTTTTTCCTAACATTATTGCCCCAGTTTAACCCTAATTACCCTGTGTATCTGTTTTTGTGTTTTTACCACCAAATAAACAATGTAAAATAGTAAGCTCAAAGCCCAAGCCTTATTTATTACAATGTAGGGGACATCCTTCAGCAGACAATGTTAAGCATCTTCTGAACAGGCTTCCATACAGTAGACAAAGTCTGCGTAATGGGGGCAGTTGGTGCATTTAAAATTATAGATGGGTGCATTGACTTCCTTTGAAATAAAACTAAGAGGAAGAAAAATATAAACTTTTAAAATAAATGATATCAAAATTCCTGATATCCAATTGAATACGCTCCATTGTTTTTCTGGGTAAATACCAATACAATGGCTTTGAAATAATGTTTTAAATTATTTTTTCCTTTTAGAAAATCACATTGTCTAAATCCTCCCAAAGGATTTCCCATTTTAAGACCCCATATTCCATACAAAAGGTACACAAATGTAAGAGCACGTAGAGAGAGTTAAAAATAAAAACTAAAGAATCTGGTACAGCTGGGGATAATTAGTAAGAAAACAAGTTTTTGCCAGAAATAAAAGGAAGTTGGGTAGACAGATTTTTCTTTAGCCAGCCTTTGGAAGATCCATGGAAAGAAAAAATGTTTACAGCCCCCACCCCTTCTCTTCCCTTCCATAGAATCTAACAAAAGAAACGTCATTGTACATAACATCTTAAAATCACCTAGCAGTGATATTCATAATTCAATAGAGATTTTCTTAATAAACAAGGTTTATTCCAATAACATTTGATAAATCAATCAATTTTGAGGCTCTATATATCCTCTTAAGCCAATGAAGGTTAAACATACTATTAGAAGTCCCAGAGTAGTTATTCCAAATAACTGTATCCTTTCTAATATTTTCTTTTCCGCACCTGAATTCTAGTGTTTGATAGGGTAAGATTACTAGTCTACAAATACTAGTTTGCATATTTTCCTTTAGAAGCAATTGTTCTCCTGGGTTATGAATTGAATGAGATAATGATGGTTCCATAAAATTAAACTTTTTATCAAGATTTCATCCAATTTAATAAATAGTGATTAGCATCTGTTCTGTGTCAGACAGATGGATATTTAGGGATATGAGTCTTAGCAAATCTTGCTAAGACTTGGTCACTAGTCCCAAGTCTCTTGCAAGCCAAATAAGAAGACACGGGCTGTGTTTATTCTTGATGATTAAAATTTTCCATGGATTGGGAATGTTGTGCACTAGATGTTGTCTAGACTTTATTTTTATCGTCCAATGAGATATGTTTCCAGTTGGTGAACTGAAAATTCTTCCAATTGTATATTTCCTTTCTGTTACCATTGCAACATTGTGCAATCATTGAGGAAATTAATCACAGTGAGGGAAACTGATTGATATAATTGGGTACACATAAAACAGAATATATATATATATATACATACATACATATATATATATTTAAAGATTTAGGTGATTCAAAAAGAAATTACACCCAGTCTTTCTATGAACCAGAAAAACTGGACTTTTTCTTGTGAAGCCAACTTAGATTTATGCTAGCTTGAATATACTTTTAATTTAACACATTTCATACTCATTAAATTATTAATATATATTAACTCGAAAGGATACGATTATAGTAATTCATGATATCTGGATGAAGAGTTTGATCTTTGCTTTTCTTTAAAGCTGGAACTATACCCTAGATAGTCAAACTTTAAAATTCACAAAGGAGTATTCTCACAGGTTCACTAGAGGTTAATGAGTAGCTAACACATCTGCACTGAAGTGGGAGAAAAGGAAGTGTAAGTTTTATGCAATGTTTTCATTTTGAATTTTGCTTTTTTTCTTGATATCCTTCCCTTCCTGTATACTGTTATCTTTCTTACTTTCTAAATACTTCCTCTTCTGTTTGGATACATTGTTCCTGCTCATTTTTAATGTTGACATCAAGACTAGGCCTGAGACATGATTTTGCTTAATCTTTAAGAATCAGGTAAAGTATAAAGAAAGATTTATAAAATGTTGAGTTAATGAACTGCTTAGATGTGACCTCAGGGCAGTTAAACTTTGTACCTATTTAAGTAATTTAACACAGGAGCTGAAACAATTCTCTAATTCTGTCCATATAATATTTCAGGATATTTGAAAAAAGCATTTTAACATCCAGTATAATTTTTATAATTTTCTAAAGTAATTTTTTCATGAAACACTCTTGCTTATGATTTTAAATAAAAATTGCCTTAGAAATAAAAAAAATCATTGTTATTTCTTACTCCAGCGGTGATACTGCAAACATATTCCATTACATTTCACTTTCTTGAAAATATTAATGAAGAAAATATATGCATATCATTAATATTCTCTTGGAATAGAATCACAGAAACCTTCAAAAATCATACAAAGATTAGTTTAGAACAATTGCTTTCCTCTTCAACAAGCATTTAGAAAATGTCTACTTTGTATGAAGAAACCTGGAAGTTTCAAACCAAGATGATAAAATCTAAATATGCTTTTATTTCTGTAAATCAAAATATGATTTAAGAATATTTATTTCTTGATATGTCTCTCTTATATCCTATAGTCAAAACTCTAGAACAAAAATCAAGAGTTTCTCACTCTAGTTTCCAAACAGGATGACAACTGACAGCTGACATTTATTCTATTTAAAGTCCTCTAATACAACATTCCACCATGGAACACTGCTTACGATTGGGAAAATTCCTTCCTCTCTGATGCAGGGAGTTTTCAACCCTGACACGTGCATGCCATGGCATAGATATCCAGGTTGCACAATGGTCCAAACCTCCCACCAATTATTGGCTCAGAACTCCTGAAAACGATGTGTGCTTCCATTGAACTTGGCTTCTGCTATGCTCTTTAAAACGACACAGTCCTAACTAAATGCATTCCATGACTAAAGAATAGCTCTGACTCCATGAAAGTTTTTGGAGAATTTCTTAATCCTATCTCCCCCTATGTAATAATATAATTGGAGCCATCATGAAGCCAAATTTTGAAGCAGGTAAAATTTGTCTTTTAAATGTCTATGTATATATTCCCCATCTATGGCTTTTGCTACCTACAGGGATGTAAAGCTTAACAGGCACGTTAAGCTCCCTATGGACTCCCTATGCTTTTTTTTCCAAATAAATCCTACAGTCAGGAAATATAATCTTAAATTTATCAAATTTTATCAATTTTTAGTTGTGACTGGTAATTCCTACTTGGTTATTTCTTTTAGGATTAGTTCTTCCATTCCACAAATATTATTTTCTTCTCACCATTTCCATATCAGTTTTGAACTAGATTATTACTAGGTCACGTCTATTTATCTTAAACTCACCCATGCCATTCTCTACCCTGAATCCAGGAGTTTTTCTGAAATGTAGATACTATCACTAACCTTTTTCCCAAGCCTCCCATGCATATATCACACACCTCCAATACACACATTTCCCCACACACACACATACTCAGACGATGTTATTCAGAAAATACTCTAAACTCTTTCAAATATTAATATTTTGTACAATCCTTAAAGAATTTGTCCTGGATTTCCCTTCCAGTCTAATTTTCTCACCATTACCCTAAACTCAACTGGCATCCTAATCCCAAGATATACTCATAGCTTCTCAAATTTAAGTACACTCTTGTCTGCAGGTCTCTCCAAAGATTTCTTTCATGGATTTCTCTGCTAAATTCACTGAATCTCTTTACTTTTTCCTGTATTCTTCAGCCTCCTAATTTTCTCACTATTCTCAGTAAAAACAACCACTGCAATAAAGACTTATTAGACTCCTCTCTATTAATATTGATTGTATATTTTTTCTATTTAATTCTATAGAAGCTATAGACACCTATACAATCACCCTACATTTACTATTCAGTTATGAGTGTATCATAAAAATCTAAGTGACAGTAGAATGATGTATGTACCATTCTTTGTAATCCCACTGCCTGGATACAAGAAGAAACAAAAATGTATGAAAATGTATGTTAAATGTATGAATATATTAGTGAATGATTATTTTTGTGCACTCATATTGAACTATATATTGAATATAAAGATATAATTTTAATATAAAATATTAGTTGTTTTTACTATATTAATATTATTATAGCTATTTTTTACCTTAAATTGAAAGATTTTAAAATGAATTTTTGTAAGATTATATGAACTTTCTAATTATTTTCCTCTGTGTAAAACATGCAAAAACTTTCCAGCCTTACAATGAGCTCATGTATTTTTTTTGACATTTCTATAAATTATCCTTCTGACTAGACTACTTGTTTACATAGTAGTAAACATAGCATTATGGTAGTTCCTCTTTAAGGGAAACATAAGAATTATATATAGCTGTTAACAAATTAATAAGATTTTTGTTGTTACTAGCATTTATAGAGCCTTCAATGACCATTGCTAAATTCCTTTATATAGTAGTCTGAACTATACTTCAGTGGGTAGAAATAAAATAGGTCATTGTTTATGATCATTACCAAATTCTTTCCATTTCATATAATTACTTTTCCATCAGAAACAACTTGTCAAAACACTGCAGTACTTGCTGACACATACTATTTTTTATCTGTAAATTGGTAAGCTGTATAAGCTGGTGATCTGTTGTATAATTTTAGATTGATACAGCAATAAACATTGGTTTATTTCTAAAAAAAATAATGCTTATCATTTTTAAAAATAATATTTGTTATTTCTAAAAATAATATTTATTTTTCACATAATCTGTTGAGCATGTTTCACGTTTAAAATAGTAGATTTCTAAAAAGATATTAAGGTCAATGGAGCTATGGCTGGAGGAAGATGGAGAGAGAGCATGGTAAAGCAGGTGGAGGTACTAATTTGAATCAGGAAAGGCTGAATCATGTCTATTTGCAAATGACCTGAGAATTGCTCCTCAGCTAAGAAATGGCATCTTGACAGGGTATCCTACCAAGATGGGAGAAGAAAGCATCTAAACCAAAAGTTTCTGGCATGACTGTTGGCAAAGTCTTGAGCAAGACAGGTCTATTCCAAAACAAGATGGCATCAACCTTCATGGCTGGCCAAAAAACAAAAGAATATAACCTTATACATCAGCTTTGAACATTAGGTGCCAAAGCAAGTTTTACCAAAGTTAATGACTCCATTTAAATTTGGCTATTGAATATGCTCTTGACAAATGCAAGGAAATATTCAGTACATAAAAAAATTAAGAGGAATAAATGCAACATTTTCCTAAAAGACGGTATGTATTTACAGGGAAGATTAAAAATCAGATTCCTGCAGGAACTGAAATTTCTTGGAAGCCCACAGAAGTGAATCTTAACTCTTAAGCTACATGCTGGAATGACATCATTGAGCACCCAACAGGGAAACTTAGGAGAAATGAGAAGAGATGGTATGCTTATAACTCACCAGCTCTCAATATCATTAGATTTTGCTTAAACTGTAATAAGAAAATTGTACTACATTAATTTGTATTCCCTTTCTTTTTTCTAATGTCCTTATTAAGAACTTATTTTTTAAAAGTTATCCTCAACTTGCTCATAGCATTAGGGGGTCACAAGGGTCAGAAGTCATAGAGGTCAAAGAAATTCTCATTCTAGATGCCAGAAAAACCTACAGACAGAGCAAGATATATGTAAATGCAGGATATTAGAAATAGGTCTAGTAGTGGATGGTGATCCCTTTTTACTTGTTATTCCACTAATTATAATATAGGTCAATCAAATAAGATAATGTATGTCATTCAAACCTACTAAACATCAAGCTACAATAAATGGCACTGTCAATATATCTTTGATTGTTCTTCTAATTGTGTTTCTTAATATTGATTTTCTGCAAATGGAACTAGAAAGCCAGGGTACATAATATTTGCATTGCTCTTTAGACATACGGTGTCAACCATAGTGTTGGTCACATAGTTAAGACTTCAATAAATATTTGTTGAATGACTAAACCAGTGATACAAATTAGTTGCAATGTTGTATCAATTACACATAAATCAACAGCATATTCACTTTCATTAGTGCTGATAGGCTAATAATAGGTATCTCAAATTCCACATGTCCAAAACTGATTCCAATTTTTTTTCTAATCATAATATTATCCTCGCGCAGACCTTTTCATTTCAATCATCGACAATTCTTTCCTTCCAATTTCTCAGGATCTACCTTCAAAATAGATATTTTTGGGACCAATCCTTTCTCACCACCTCCCCTGTTGTTGCCACCTTGTTCCAAGTCTCCATTACCTCTCGCTTAGATTATTGTCGTAGCATCTTGGCTGGCCTTTGCTTCCACCCTATGCCACCTACTTTTGGCATAGCCACCCAGTGTGATTCTCAACAAAACCCTCTAAATTAGATCACGGCTTTCCTACCTTCTAAGCCTCTGTTGGCTGCCTTACAATACTCTTCAATGTCCAAGATGATTTACTCTTGAACTGGAAGACGAAATGACATTATCAAGTATCCATCAAGCAAAGCCAAGATGAGAGAGATGAAAAGAAGCAGAATGCTCTGTAACTCAACTTCTCTCAATCTAATTAGATTTTGATTAAAATACAATGAGAAAATTGTATTCTGTTAATTTGGATTTCCTTTCTCTGTCTGCTCAGCCTGCCTCCTACTCCTCTTCCCTTTGCTCGCTCCTCTAGAAACATACCGGCTTGTCCACCACTGCTTACCCACTCCAGGTTTCCTTCCAACCCAGGCCTTTGAATTTGCAGTTATCCACATGGCTCGTTCCCTCCTTTCTTTTAGGACTTGACTTAAATGTTACATTTTTAGAGAGGTCTTCTGTGACTAACTATTTAAGTTTCCCCCTTTCTCACATTCTTCATATCTTCCTTTTCTGTTTTATTTTTTTCTGTAACACTTATCCAGTATATTATATATTATTACACATGTATTTTAATATGTATTTCTCCTCCCCATGACAAAAGAAAAACTACATAAGCACAGGGGTCTTTGTTGATTCTGTTTACTACTATATCCCCAGAACCCAGAAAAATGTCAGACATATAAGAGGTACTCAACAAGGAGTATTTGTTAGACGGATGTAAATGTCAAAAATGGAAGTCAAGCGGGGGAGGAGGCAGTGGTGGAGGAGAGGATGGGCCAAAACCTATCTAATGGGTACAGTAAACACTATCTGGGTGACGGGCACACTCTTAACCCTGACTTAAGCATTACAAAAGCGATCCACGTAACCAAAAATATTTGTACCCCCATAATACTTTGAAATAAAAAAATAAAAATAGAAATAAAAGAAAATCTGATTGTCCTCACTCGTTTCATTGATATGTATAATGTAATGGTAATTCCTTTGATTCACCCAAAAACCTTTAGCAACATTGACACCACAAACGCTCATTGGCTTCAAATTGGCTAACAAAATCTTAGCTACCCCTCCTCTTTTTCTGTCCTTCTCCATTCTTCCTCCTAATGAAATTTCTGGCTTGAATTCTGTTGAGTGCAAGGCCCACAAAAAGTCAAACAAATCTTCCCAGATAACTTGTGTCTTCTACCATCCTTCACTTCACCATATTACAGTGTATTTTTATCGCACTACATTTTAATTAAATGTTTACCCTGGATACCCAAAAAGTAATCTTCTGTATGAACATTTTCTGCCTTGACGTGTATATGAATTGCAAGCATATGTAATTCCTTTAAAATAAAGATAAAAGGAGAAACAAACACAATAGATAATTTAAAAGCTCACTTGTTAGCTGAGTGATTTCTAACACATGCAGTTTCCGTATCTTGTTTTATTTTGCAAAAAAATATAACATAGTAATAGAGTAAAACCCTCTTTTGGTGCTTCATTACACCATTGATTTAGTGTCACTGCTCAACACATCATGTCTCTGGTGTACAGAGTATTACATAGTTTTCCAAGGGTACACATTATTTTTCCAATCTAGATTTAATTATCATGGGGTATGCCCCTAAGAAGTTCTCCCACCCTCAACTCTTCTCAGCATGAGGGAGATAGTGCCTAAATATTGAGAAATTACTGGTATTGCTATTATTTTTAGCACCATATCTTCATGCTCCCTCAGGGTTGGAAACATAAGGGAATAGAGATGATGAGGGACACTCGAGCTTCTGAGTACTACAGGAGGAGAATGGTCTGTGGAGGTACATACACCTAAGAGCTATGAATTGCTTCAAGAGAATCCATTATGTAGTAAGCAAAATTTAAGATTGAACTGAACACTGCAATTTTGAGAGTTGTAAAGAAATGCCCCCACAAAGAATAATGATATCAGTAATAATAATAGCAAATAGTAATAATAATATTAGCAAATAGTAATAGATGACCTTAAATAAGCATTACTGTATGCCACCCACGTAAGTATTTTACTTACAATAACTCATTACACTATTCTTCGGATAAACCAAATCCTAGGGGAATATATGTCATCAAATTTAAAGATTTCTAAAGATCCGTTGTGCTCACATTAGGCAAGTGGACACTTGATGTTGTCCTTGTCTTCACCTTCTCCTAAGGAAATAATGGAGGGTGGTCAATCAGGACAAAAAGCAATTTATTTATTTTTCTAAAACTTAAATGAACAACTGATATAGAAGTTAGGGGGGAAATGGAAGGGGAAGTATAGCTATTTCATGGAGAGAGCTATCCCATGGAATAGTTCATGAAGTATTGTATCTCTAACTTACTATCTGTCAGGGACTGTATTAAGCATTTTACAGGCATAATTTAACTTAATCATTGCAATCTATGAGAGGTGGAAATTCATTATCATCTTTGTAATAAGGAGAAAAAAGAGCAGTAAAGTATCTTGACCAAGGTCGCAGCTGATCATAAGCAGTGAGACTGGTAATCTAATCTTGGCAATCTGACTCTAAGAAGCTGCTCCTAACTCTCAGGGTGTACACCATAAGAACACTTTTAACCTTTTTATTTGAAATATTTCTTTTCTTGATGTGTTTCCCCATGGTGCTGAGCAGCAAAACTTTGCAAGGCAAAGAGACTGGGTCATTTGCCTTGGGGACAACCAGGAAGTAGCAAATAAGGAGAATTATCTCCCACTCCATAGCCTATTTACAGAGAGGGCCCAGGGACAGGAGACCAACCAGTAAATGACAGTTCAAAAGAAGAAGAAGAAAATAAAAACTGGGTAGTACCTCTAAAGATCCATTTTAAAGGAGAAAAAGAAAAGGAAAAAAAAAATAGAAAGCTTGCCTATGCCTGAAGACTTTCTTTACCACTCAAGAAAAGAAAAGGTCACATCTTGGTTTTTATCCCTTTCATTAAAATTCCAAAATTTCTTATATCTCTAGAATTATTTATTATTACACTTGAAAGCGTTTCTTAGATGATCTATGGGAAACTTCAGACCATGAAAAGTACAGTATAGCCACATGATACTTATTCAATCTCTTACCTGTAGCCATGAAGAAACTTAAACGTTCCTATTTTCTTTATTGTCACCAACTCAAAGTGCAAATTCACACACTCACACACTTAAATTTAGTGAAGAGGAAAGATGAAAAGAATGGGCTGTAGCTCAAACATTTACAAGTTTCCCATGACTTTAAATAATTTGAATATTTCAGAATAATCAGATTAGGCTGGAGATCTCATAGGGTATCTTCTGGATTCTAATTATTTTCTACAGGGAAGATGTTTTTCCCTGAAAACTAGTTCTTACGCTGTGTTTGAATTCAAATCCTGGGACCGTGTTAATATAGAAATTGCCTCATAAATGGATCCTTTAGCACATAAGCAATTTTCTCAAATAAGTACCTCATTTATATTATATCCTACTAAATAACAAACTGCTAAATTGAGGATATAGTATATGATCGAATTTTGAGTCCATTTTTTCCCGCAATGAAATCAAACAAAAATTCTTGTTGACTTAATTGTGATTTTATATTAATGGAGCATAACGTGAAGGAATGACTTTTTTTCTTCTTGTTATACTGTTGCCTTTTTCTAATCCAGAATTATAGAGGAGTTGTAAGGCAATTAAGGGTGTTGCATGAAATTTTAGGTGTAGCATTGGAATTTTAAAAGAGGTTTAAAGGTAAATTTTGATAAGTAATACACTGTAACATACCTTTTAAACTCAACATGGGCTTTAAAATCTTTCATGGAAAATTCCCAAGTTTCCACAATAAGAAAAAGCTCTGCTTTCTTTGGGGGATATTTTTGGGAAAAAAGAACTTAGTTCAATTTTCATGGAAAAAAATACCTAAATAGTAGTATTGCTGTTCAAATTTTGTCACATTTCTTTCTGTGGGCGTTTTGAAGTAAATGAACAGGTTTGTGTAAACATTATGAGTTGGCTTCTCCTGGATGTTAGAAAGAAGCAGTGTGTAGGTAGTGACGTACGTGGGCTTTACGTAAAGAGATTTTGCCATTTTTCAAGCCAGATATAGCTTTTGTATCAACAAATAGAACACAAATCTCCAGTCTAAGCCTTAGAGAGAAAAAATCCACAACACTTAAATGAATTCTTTGTTTTATAAGTTTGTTGACCAGAGTATTATACATATCTAATACTACTGAAATTTTAATGCTATCATGTATTCAAGTTAATTCAATAAGTGACAATTATATAGTAATCAGAGAGGACAGAATTATTACCATTAAGGACCTGCTGGTACAGATGTTTTTAAGCGAGAGTGGCCATTTTGCCTTCCTGTGAAATAGCAGGTATGCAACACACATACAGTAGGTAAACCAAGGTCTAAGAATGATTCACATTTTGAACATCATCATATCTTGACATCAATTAAAGCATGAAAATTGTTCAATGGAGCTTCTTATGATGCAGTTAAAAAATTCTTTTTTTTTTTTTTTTTTTTTGAGACAGGGTTTTGCTCTCTTGCCTGGGCTAGAGAGCAGTGGCATCATCATAGCTCATGGCAACCTCAAACTCCTTGGCTCAAGTAATTCTCCTGCCTTGTCCTTCCAAACTGCCGGAATTATAGGCATGAGCCACCCACACACAGACATAAATCATTCTTTAAATAAAGATGCGATTTTAATTTTTCAGGAAGCTTTGACCCAAATATACTAATCTCTTCTCATCTTTCTGTATAATTCCTTGGCCTTTTAATACATTATCTTGGGTTATTGTAGTCTTTCACTTCTGTTGGTTTACCTAGACACTTTCAGTTATCTGCTAGTCATACCAGGAACCTTTGTACAGACTCTTGAAATGTATTCCTAATTGTTTTCACAGTTGATTATCTTGAGTCAGCTATGTAAGAAAGGATCACTGAAAGTAGGACATCTCATTCCTGGGGTAAGCTACTGACATTGGCCTGTTTGACAGTCTCTTTGTGTACATTCACACCTAAACTCTTAAGCAATGATGTCAAGAATACGCTAGAGATTAAAAAAAAAAAAAAAGCACGTGGAAAACTCAAGCAGGCTTTATTCCAGGGATATTTAGACATTGTTAAACCAGGGTAGCTTTTAAAAAAAGAAAACACAGCAAAGTAGAAATCCAAAGCCCATCTCATAGCAATCTACCTAAAGGTCTTTAATCCAGGCATAACTTACAATGGCTGACACTCCCCAAATCATATAAAACAACCATTAAAAGGAAATATGTGTAGCCTGGAAATAAGAAAACATATCACAACTCTCTAAAAAATAGATTGGGTATCTGCTTCTGCATCCCCTTTTCTTTCTCTCTTTTTTAATCTCCAAGATAATGCAAACATCATTACTTAAACGTCTGAGTGTGAATGAGAATGATCATTTCACACCAAATACCCCAACCGGTCTGTCATCTGGCAAACAGCTAGGAAGGCCTCTTGACATCTTGCTTTGCAGAACAGCAATAATCTCTCACCACCAGTCAGTCCCAAATATCTCATCACCTGCTGCTGCTCATACTTGGCAATGAACAGCCTCTGTGATATCACTTCTGCTTGCTTCGAGTGCAATACTTCAAGCTGTCCTGTTGCTCAGATAGTGAATAGGCTGCCTAAAATGAAATTCTAGAGGTCCTGTCCACACACTGTCAGTAGACAAAAGAATTCAAGCTACACAGACTAAAAATAAAGAGGAAAGGGGGCATACTAAGGATCCTTTTTGCATCAGGAACTTGCAATTATGCTCTATTGGTATATGCTCCCCTGTATGAAAGAGAACATTTAACTCATAAAAATATTAATGACATCATTGAGTTAGATAAAGAGCAGCAAGGAATGCCAAGAAGTTTCAAATGAAATATTTTTAATTTAGCAAAGTATGTTTTTACTAGAAAGCATGAACCAAATATAATGAAAATTAAATTCCTTCAATATTTTCCTCTAGGAAAGAATGATTAATAGATAATTGAGTTTTGAATTCAATCATACATTAGTTAGTGAGGAAAATATAAGCTTTGATGTTAGGCAATGATCTTGACATATATTTTTTCCCCTCATTCCTGGAATTATTCCTGCCTCATAATTCACTGATGGGCCACTTATGAATGAATAGTTGCATGGTGGTGAGAAGATTATGTGCATATTTTAAGCCCTTTGTTTTCTTTGTTTTCTTTTTTTTTTATTATTTCAGTGTTAAGGAGGGGGTACAAAGACTTTGGTTTGTACCAATTTGAACATAAATTGCCTTTGCACCACTGCCTGAGTCAGAGCTACAAGTGTGCCAATCCCCCAAACAGCGCCAATAGCACCTGTTTGGTGTGAGTTTCCCCATCCCCTCCACTCCCCTCCCACTAACCAATGAATGTTGCTTCCATATGTGCACATAAGTGTTGATCAGTTAGTGCCAATTTAATGGTGAGTACATGTGATGTTTGCCTTTCCATTCTTATTGTGATACTTCACTTAGAAGAATGGTCTACAGTTCCATCAAGGTTAATACAGGAGACATCAGTTCACCATTCTTTATGGCTGAGGAGTACTCCATGGTATACACATACCACATTTTATTAATCCACTCATGTATTGATGGGCATTTGAGTTGTTTTCACATCTTTGCAATTGTGAATTGTGCTGCTATAAACATTCAAGTGCAGATGTCTTTTTTACAGAATGTCTTTTTTTCCTTTGGGTAAATACCCAGTAGTAGGATTGCTGAATCAAATGGTAGTTCTACTTTTAGTTCTTTGAGGTATCTCCATACTACTCTCCATAGAGGTTGCACTAGTTTGCAGTCTCATCAGCAGTGTGTGAGTGAGTGTTCCTAGCTCTCCACGTCCATGCCAACATTGTTGTTTGGAACTTTTTGATAAAAGCTATTCTCACTGGAGTTAAATGATATTTCATTGTGGTTTTTATTTGCATTTCCCGGATGATTAGAGATGTCCTAAT
>CAUYRT010094538.1:0-28352 GCA_963574885.1 Lepilemur ruficaudatus | reverse complement strand
AAGAAAAAAAAAAGAAAAGAAAATGCAGTAAAAAAGACAAATTAATCTTTGACAGAGTAGGATTTTGAATGTGACAAGATAAGTCAACTTGAGTGGTAATATATTTTGGGAAATCAGCTCACTACAAATTGTGACTGTAAACATTGTACAGTAAATGTTTTCTAGTTTTCCCCCAATAAAATTTTCAGAAGAAAAAAAAAAAGACAAATTAATTCTACTCTCCCTTGAATACCAAAAAATTGACACAAATGTAGAAAATATAGCATAGATAATATTGTATAACACATGTATCTTTACCTTTGACATCTGTAAGTCATTTGAAAGAAAATATCTATTCATACCCTGATATGTCAACAGTGCCACCACCCGACAAAAAATCATTTATTTTAAAAATAATCTGAGATATATATATGTATGCTATACATTTTAGTTGATGTTAAAAGTTGGTTTTTGGCCCAAAGTATGTAACACTAACTTGAAATATCTAAATAATTCCAAAGAGAAATTGTGGCTATTTAATCTCCCTTCCATTTTGCGCTTTAGATCCTCCCAAGGAGAAATGTTATGTAAGAGCATCTTTATTAAATATTATAGGTAAGGAAAATAATTCTTGGTACCCATTTTTGTGATTGTATTACTGTTTTGATAGGTATTAGAAGTGTAAATTACAATCTCACAGTAAAATGACACCAGATTTAGGGAATTTGCAAGAAGAAAATATATGGAGTAGAATTTACTTATTGGGGCACATATTATAAAACTTATTTTTACTCCACCTATACACACCTATCTTAAATTTAAATCTAGGCATAAATGTGCTTTTTAAAATAATTATATCATTTTGATCCTTCAGAGGATGGCTTCCCTTGCAGCATCTCTGAGAGGTAAATAAAAATTTTAAAACAAAAATGTGTGGGTGAGGTGTAAAAAGTAGATCAGGGCACTTGTCATTTAGAATTAGGATGATGTTATTAATTTCAGGTATTTGTAATACGTGTTCTCAAAGTACCTTCAAACCCATTATGTAAGGCTCTTACTGAGACAATTGATTTTAAGCTAAAAAGGAGCACAGATATTTGTGCTAGGAGGATAAATTAATTGTCTCACTTTAGAAATATAAGGCGATATCTTCTACAAAGGAAAAGGTGCTAAGAAAGAAAAAGCCATAGGACTTGTCATTGAAAGTTTATTATAGCAAAAGACTTCCATTATTTATTATGCTTAGTAATTCAAAGGTATTTTATTCTGGATATATGCATATTGCTCTTCAATATTAATGAAACAGAAGCTTTTGTATGTCCTTTCTCTTCCAAGACATGGGCAGACACAGGTGATAATTTTTACCATACTTAGAGGAAAATAATTTTTGCTGTGTGTAAGAAGACAGCATGTAAATAGATTTTGCTAAAATTATTTTAATGTAAGCATGAAACAAGTTTGTGCATTTCTAGAAATGTTTAAATAATTAATAAATATATCATTGCTTTCAGTAAAGGTCATGCTTCTGGCTCATAATCAGGACACACTTTGACTTTTCCTGCTATAGTTGCTTTGGGTTCGTGATACATATTTGGAAGAGGGTCTGTGCACGATCTCGGCTCACAAGAAAAGCTAACTGGGTCCAGTTTAGTTTCTCGGCTTCCTGGAAATCGGTGTTGCATGTGACTTCAATACCATCTAGTTTCACAGCTCCTGTTGCACCTCCCATAGTCTCAACATGTAATAAATAACTTAAACATTCTCATGTGCCTCCAACTTTAAGCAAAGCAGCCCTTTCTTCATTTATTTTAGGATCCTCAAAATACAAGTTGGTACATATTTTATAAGATGCTGGTAAGCTTTGAGTGTTGAATTGATAAAATAAGCCAATGATAATTCAGTTGTTTATGTCTGATTACAAGTAGATTCAGCACCTAATACTAAAAAATAAGTGAAACAAAACTAAAAAAACCCAAAAAAACCCTTCTTCAAATTTACTTAATTCCTTTTTCAATGTCTCAGGGAAACAAATATAGAAACCAAGTATTCTCTTACAGATAACAGAATCAGAGCTGTGTGTAAATAATTTTTATTGTTGTGCTCTAGGGTATTTTTATTAAAAAAACACCTGATTCTATAAATAATAATTTTCCTTTTCAGATTAGCCCATAATCTAGTATTTAGATTTGCTTCTTACAGATTTGAATGTATTAAGCTCCCTAGAGCCTAGTGATATTATGTTTCTTCTAGTTGATAGAGCCCAGAGTTTCCTTAAAACTCAAGAAACAAATGATTAAGAGTTTAATGATTCTGGTAATCCATAGGCCACAGGATGTTATGCAATATAGCAGAAAATGAATATCATACAAAGTAGTTCTGTTACCTATGTCACTGCTAATTTTTTTAATTAAAAAAAATAAAAAGTTATTCAAGACAAGCATAGGAAAGTAACTTGGTTATGGTACATTTTCTGAGTTGTGGACTATGGTTTTTAAAATGGTTCTCTCACAAATAATTTACCCATTGCATTTTAGTATCTAACACTGCTATTTATTGAATTTAGGATATTTTCCAATTCTTTTCAAAACATTTTTTAAAAGTTACAATACAATGGATTATACTTAAAGAAAAAAATAATAGTTATGTATATGAGGAAAGAAAGATGATATAAATGAACTTAAAAATCAAGTCAAGAAGGGAAAAAATTGAGTGTTCAACTATTGATGTAAATAACAAAACACAAATATCATGTCTTTAATCTCGATATTACTATAAAATCTAAAATGTCATTTTTGCTCAGAACTCAAATTCTCTACTCATCATACATGGTATTGTAACTCATCCCCTACTGAACAAATTTCAATGACCCCTATATAATCCTCTCCCTTAGCTAACTACTTGACCTTTTGAGTTGTTTCCCATAAATGGTGGATTTTCTGCAAGACAAAGGAGCTGCAATTCTAAAGGCCCCTGGGCAGAGTTCCCAAGATTCACCATCTCCCACAATCAGCCTTGGATGCTTATAGCTCCTTGTTAGCTATACCACGATCTACCCAAGGCACATGTCCCCTCCTTTAAAGGCCCATGATCTCGGAAGAGACAGATTTGTGGCGGCTTTTGCTATTCTCCTAAGCTGTCTGTCATATTAAAAAATTCCTTTCTTCCTTTGGCAATCCTCCTTGCCTAATTGGATCTTTGTGCAATGAGCAACTAGACCTAGACTGAAACCCCCTTGCAGTTTTGACAACAATATGACATCTTGGCAACACAAATATGACAAAATCAGATAATTGTAAAGAAAAATAAGATAAATGACTATTATAAAGAAAGCTTGTTCTCTAAGTAAACTTTTAAAAATTATGTCTTATATACTCAGGTTGATTTTCAACTAGATTTCTCTAGAAAAATTATCTGGTGACTATTGCACCTTATTGGTTTTTTGCAACATTCCTCAAAATTATCTCTGAAGCTTGGTTAACTATATTTTTTCCATTTTATGCAGAGATAGCTTAAGCAAAGAGAACAAGCTCAGAACACTTGAGTTCAAAATTTACAACTGTAGTTTGTGTTTTAAATCTGCTGTTTAGCTGCCCCTTCTTATTACTTATGTTTCCTTTGCCTTACTTTATTTTTTTGATAACTAAATATGTTGCTTTCCTTACTATCACTACGAATCTTTTTTTTCCAGCAGTATGAAGCACATCTCTTTATAGACATGTTCTAGCTTAAGAAATAAATGATAGAGATGGAAGAGAGGCAGTATCATATCAGAGAGATAAAGAATACATTTTAAGCAGAAAAATCTCTCTTAGCTAAAGGAGAGACTAATGTATGATGGATACTAAGAGAAGAGAGTGGGTTTTAATTTCCTACAAGGATGTGCATGCCAAGAAGAAAATCATATCAAAAACTAACCAAATACATTTGACCCTTGAACAACACAGGTTTGAACTGCAAGAGTCCACTTATATGCGGATTTTTAAAAATCAGTTATATGGGCTGTGCCTGCCTCTCCTGCTTCCCCTTCTTCCTTCTCCATTTCATTTACCTCTGCCAGCCCTGAGACAGCAAGATCAACCCCTTCTCTTCCTCTTGCTCCTCAGCCTACTCAATGTGAAGATGACATGGATAAAGACCTTCATGATGATCCACTTCTATTCAATGAATAGTCAATATTTTTTTGTCTTCCTTATGATTTTCTTAATAACATTTTCTTTTCTCCAGCTTACTTTATTGTAGAAAAACAGTATGTAATACATGTAACATACAAAATATGCATTAATCGACTGTCTTTGTTCTTGGTAAGGCTTCCAGTTAACAGTAGGCCATTAGTAGTTAAGTTGTGGGGGAGACAAAAGTTATGTGCACTTCAACTGCATGGGGGTCATCACCCCTAACCCCCATATTGTTCAAGTGTCAACTATATATTGATTATACCTCTGTTAAACAAAAATTATTGGAGCCCATAGTTTTGGATTTAGCTCCCGCACTTAGCCCTAAGAAATGAGACCAATCACAAATGGAGTCACTCATGCTAAATGCCACATAGTCTAAACTGAAACTTTAAGGACACAGATAGATCCCCAAACAGACCAGTTTTTCCTCAAAACAGATTTCCAGTTTACCTGAGTCAGCATAATAAGGAAGTCCCCTCTGCTTTAACCTTTACCAAAAAAAGTAATCTGAAGCAACCTGACATTAACCAATCATTTTTTTCTATTGTTCTGATTCCTGTCCCTCCCCTTACAAAAACCCACTGTTTGCCATTGCCCAGCGGCAGCACTCATTCTATTTGCAATTCATGAACAGCAAATAAAAGCCAATTAGATCTAGAACTAAATTTGTTATAATTTTGTCTTTTGATACCTCAATCAAGCTGTTAAAAAAATTAGCCAGAAATGTATACGAACATTAACAATATAAAACTGAATACTTTTCAGCATTGTGGAAAATTCCACCTTAAACTACAGAAAAGCTGGAGGAATTGGGCAAAGTGAGGTGACTTGCACAGCCAGTGGCAGCCACATTGATTGTGGCTAGAGAATAAAAACTTTGTGGCTGAATTATTAAACTTTGTACTGGTGTATGTCAGATAGGAAGAGAGACACCTAACCTAGTCTCCACTGATACCATGATTTGCCAATTTGCTGGCAAATGACTGGTCTTTCTGAAATAATCTTCCTACATACCTGAGCCTTCACTCTTCTCAGTCTTCGTCACCCACCTAGTCAGAATTTTTCCTATTGGTTGCTATTAGCACCTTAGTAGATCACCTGCTCTGCCCTGCCTCTCCCCTCCCCCCAAGTCTATTTTCTCTTCCCAGAGAGGTCTCCCTGCTCAGACAAAGATGGGAGACCCAGATAAAAAAGAAAAGGTAACTGGTGATGATGTAGGAGACCTTACAATCTAATTGTGGGGAGGCAAGACTTACAATATTTAAACAACTAAGGAAGGTGGGGTGTGGAATAGACTCCATCAAGGAAATCCATGATCATTAGCACATGTTACAAAAATTAAGCCATATACCTACTTCTTTCTCTGTTATAGAGCATTGAATACTGTTATTAGATTTAGCCATTCTTATTAAAATTGAGACATTTACATTAAGCATCATGATTGTCTTATTACTTATGCAAGTACTTTAAAATCAAGGGCAATACTATTGTACACGTTTTATTTTAGGATGATTTTTCCCCTTACTCTGTTTCTTCATGTATTCTCAACATAGAACAGATACATTGTCTGACTCATTGATAATTTCAAAATGAATAAGAAGCTATCTCTTGGCAAGATTAGCATTGTTTATTAGATTATATGAATTATTAATACTACCAGTGAAAGTAGAAGTTATTGGTCCCTTTAGTGCATAATCATTTCTGCATGTGTCTGCATAGTAATTTAGAAAAATATAGTATGTTTCATTGCATTGTAAAACCCTTGGGATAAATTATATGTGCAAATACATATAAAATATTATCCAATCACTTATGCATCTAAAGGCTTGATTTTATTTCAAGTCCTAAATCAAGGGAATAATTTCTTTTTTGTGTATATAATTAACATCTTGGTGTATGTGTTAATATGTAAACAGAGAGATAGAAAGAACATATTGTAGAACTAAATCACTTCAAATTGATTCAAAGTTGTGAATATATTTGCATATTGAGTGAAGTTTAGGGGAGTGTGCTGAATTTTACTGTTCCTTCCAGTAAAAGAAACATCATATAATTTTATGATAATAATGTCAATGTAAGCAAAATCAAGCAAAATATTCTGTAACTCCATACCCACATAAACATTCTCTATCCTGAGTATGGTGAGTGTGAAATGAAGAAGTATTACATGAAATACTGAGGTGCCTGATTATTTCAAAAAGGGAACCTCTTCATCTCATATTCCTATAGAATACTGAAAAACTCCACCACTATTTTTTTGGGGGGGGGGGACAGTGTCTCACTCTGTTGCCCGGGTTAGAGTGCCGTGGCATCAATCTAGCTCACAGCAACCTCAAACTCCTGGGCTCAAGTGATCCTTCTGCCTCAGCCTCCCAAGTAGCTGGGACCACAGGCATGTGCCACCATGCCCAGCTAATTTTTTCTATATATTTTTAGTTGGCCAATTAATTTCTTTCTATTTTTAGCAGAGATGGGGTCTTGCTCTTGCTCAAGCTGGTTTTGAACTCCTGACCTTGGGCGATCCGCCCACCTCAGCCTCCCAGAGTGCTAGGATTACAGGCATGAGCCACTGCGCCCAGCCCTCCACCACTATTTTACTTCAGCATTTGTTTTAGCCCCAAAGAGGAAGACAATTGCCAATAGAGGGTAATCAGTGTAGAAGGAAATGACATATTGAGTGTGCAATATATACAAATTTGTTGCATATATTTAAACACTTCAAAATGGTAGTAAGATTCTGTTTGAAATGGCTAACAATTTGAATAATATAGCTCTGGAAATTAATTTGCACTTAAAAGAGTTGGACCTAGGAAATGTAGGACTTGACTGTTACGTGTGTTTGCACAGGAGATTTAAGTAAGAGTCAAGAACAAAACCATAGTTGGGTATTGGCATCGTGGTTCCTGACCGGTATAGGGAATTGAGGGCACTGGATGCCAAAAGGAAGTCATGATATGGATAGACGGGTACCAAAATAAGTAACTATATATACCTAAATGAGTATATATACCTAAATGAGTCTCATGCTGGGTATTCAGGGAGATTATGGGAGCCATGAAGTCTTACTGCTGTAAGTCTGCTAGGTTTAAATGTATAAAATCTACTCTTTAAGTCTCTAATCTTGGCTTTGGGTAACTGAAATATGCACAAACTCTGTACACTGAATGAATTATTTTCACATCATCGAAACTAATTGAATTATGTTGAAGATGCATGCCTCTAAATTTCATTGAGCTGCAGTTATTTATTTGCAAGATTATTTCATAAGCACAACTTGAAAAGCCATTTTTGAAAATAAGACTACCTACTTCTCATATAAAGTATTTGTTAATATTACTTTATTATTATATAATATTTATTTCTTGAGATAAATTATACCTTATCTTTACCAAGTTAAACATGACACAAGCATATTTAATTATTTTGATTGTTTTTCCCAGATGTCTTTTTCTAGATCAAGATGTCTTTTGACAAAATTAAAATGAAATGAAACTTTCAGGTTGTTAGTAACATTCAAGTTACATGACCTGATATAAATTGGCTACATTTAAAAATGATTTCAGAAAAATTTATTCACCTTTCATGAGGTTTCTGTGTAAAGTGTATGATAATCGATGGCAAATTCAAACAGAGATTATTTTTGTATTTGATAATTTTTGCTCAAAATAAATGCTACTCCAGAAAGAAAGTGACCCAAGACTTGGGTTTATCCCTTTCTAAGCAATACTGGAGTTAAAACACACACACACTCTCTTTCTCTGTGTCACTCTCCTGATCAAACAAATCTCTCTCTCTCTTTCTCTCTCTCTCTCTCTCTCTCTCTCTCTCTCTCTCTCCCTCCCTCTTTATCTCTCTCTCTTTCTCCACCCTCTCATTCCCTCCCTCCTTTTTTAGACTCTAGGGAGTTATAGGTAAAGCAAAAAGAGAACCTGGCTTGGTGGAAGCAGAGCTTTTGATTGCATTAATAAACTAATGTATATATTCATTCATTTGTAACCAAATGAATGTAACTGTGTTAAAGATAGTTACACAATAAGTGAATAAATGGATTGATGTGTGATTAAATGAGCATCCTTTTCTTCTTATTGAAGCAATACTCTAGAAAGAATATTGTATAAGAGCAGAGAGCACAGAAAGAAGTCCGGAGATTAAATTAATCTTTCCATCTGTCTCCCTATTTTAATTTCCCTAGTTAAATAACAAGCACTGAGACAATAAATCACCTAAGAGCAGTGAAGTGAACATGATAAGATAACAGATGACTCTGTGATAAAAGAAGTCGGAAAAGGTCCAAATATCCAGGACAGTGTGAAAGTTGATACTGTAGCAGAAATCAATCAGTTGGATGAAACAATGAGATAATTAAATTTTTTGTACAAAGTGACCTAAATGAAGGTAAGTTGGCTGAAATGACCATGCAAACAAAAATTAAATGCATATTTGAAATGATAATGAAAATAGGAAGAAAGCCAGGATGAGAATAATTAAAATAAATGTGCCATGATTCAGCAAGTCAGTTTTGCAACCTTAATTAACAAATCAATTCAAAAGAGTAGACTTTTACACAATACTTGAGAAGGTACAGTGTCTTCCAAAAGAATCCAGTCAAATGAGCTGGTGCAATTTTAGAGGTAAAAGAATTCTACAATGTGTAGCCTCATTAGTCCCCTAAAAGTCAGATGTAGATTTATCTCCTCCAGGATTGCAGTAAGACAAGTCATGTACAAACATTTGGGGATGATACATGAGGTAGCTGTACACCTATTTTTATAAAAATGTAGTGAAACAACACTTAAGGTGGTACCTTCCCAAAATATACAGGAACTTGTGGAACAATAAAAAAAGTAACTGACAACTATAAAATGAGCATATCTAGCAAAAGAATATTAACATAGTTCATTAGCGACACTGTTATATGGGCTGAAAACAGATTGCAGGACTGTAATTAGGAATAGATTTTAAAGTAACTGTTACAACATATCGGCATATTTTGGTTAACAGACTGAGCAGGTGGCTTACGAGACCATTTAACAAGCTTAAAGAAATAGTTCAATGGCAACTTGTCCTCATTCCGATGTTCAGTTCTATAAACCTAATGCACACAACTCACTGTTTATCTTGTTTGTTACTTAAGCTAAGCACTAATACATTGCCCTCTAAGAAAAATCTTTAGCACTGTCACCTACCCAGATTGCATTCAGCCTTCTAATTCTTAGTTTCCAGGAATTCTACTAGTAAGCATCTGATTCCTCATCATACCCTATTCCTTACTTACTAAGTTTGTGGCCATCACCTCTTTCTCTCTCATTTTTTTTTCTTTTCATCCCCACCTCTAGTCTCAGTAATATGTTTTGTAGTTTCATTTAGTATTAAGTACTAAGTAATCAGTATAACCAAACAATAAATTTTTACTATATATCTCACTAAGACATTAAATGTTTGAATAATTTGCATTTCCTGGGAAGGACATGAATAGGCAGGAAAACTGCAACATTGAAAGCACCTCCTCTGGGAAGCCTTCCCTGACTGACTCCTCCACTCTGTGGCTGGGTTGGGAGAGCTTTCATGTGTTCCCAAAGCATCTTGGGTTCACCTCTGCTGTAGCACTTACAACACAATATTTCAATTGTCTGATTACTTGCCTATTTCCCTCAATAAAATTTTATTTCTTCGAGGGGTGGGATTGTGTCTTATTCATTGCTGCATCTGCAGCTCCTAGTACAGTACCAGGTATTAGGGTACAACTTTCCTAAATGAATAAAAGAATATAGGGTAAATTTTCAATGCAAGTAAAAAAATAGCTTATTCTGCAGTTACTGCCATTGAAAGGGCATTGGCAATGGTTTTTTAATTTTTAACCCTTCAAAATATGTCATTGAACATCTAGGGATACAACCAGGTATGACAAAGCTTTTGATCTGAATTTTGTGTTTAGAAATTTTGGGTGATGGGTACACTAAAATCCCTGACTTCACCACTATACAATTCATCCATGTAACAAAAAACACTCATACCCCCTAAATCTATAAAATAAACTTTAAAAAAAGAAATTGTATGGATTACACACTTCTAACTGATGGCATTAATCAGCATTACTAGGTATATGTCATGAGTTCTTAGCGAAAAAATAATATATATATATACACATACACACATATGTATTTTTTTATATGTATTATTTTTAAGTTAAGGGGTTTTGGAGTCTCATGTGAAATCAGTTACAGTAACATTAGTTTTAATTAATAAGCAAAGAGCAAAAAACGCAACATACTTTTATGCATAAATTTTTAAAAATTATATTCACGTCTTCATCCATCATAAATTGGATCAATAGGTTTTCTCATCTAATCTATTGCCTTCGGATAGACAAGATATTATTAGTCATATTTTATATTGAGAGATCCTGAGGCTCAGTAAGTTTAATTTACTGGTTCAAAATTACACAGCTAAAAAGTGCGGAAGGAGTGTGGAGCAGACAGGCCCTAAAACTTCTACCCTTTTAGACACACTTGGGTAGAGTAGGAGTAGAAAATATTCCAAAATGGTAAATTAAAAACCATTTGCATTTTTAGTATGCACTGTGTACATTCAGGAGTGAGATTAATCTTCCTATGCTATTTTTCTCATATTGGTATATTTTAATGGGTTTACTTTTTCAAAAAGCAGGTGGTTATTAATTATTCAGCAAACATTTATATGGATTCCCATCAAGCTCCTAGACTGTGATAGTTGCTGGATATAGAATGATGAACAAAACCTGTATGATCCTTCTATACTTAATAAGGAAGATACAAACAAGATGAAGAAACAGGAGGAGGAGAAGAAATAGGAGAAGGAGAATGGGCATAACTAGGTTCTACCTAATAATTTGGAAAGGAACTTAGGAGCAAGTTGCATGAAAAAGGCGTAACAAAACTAGCTTGGCATCAAAGTGATCATGTCATTATTCACAAGATGGGCATAAATATTTGTGGGGTGGGGCTATCAGTTTTCTTTGCTCCTAACACGTTTGCCTACCCTGATGAAATCAACATGTCCTAATATCAGCTATTCCTCAAAAACATGTTCTAGGAGGAAACAGAAATGTATTAAGGTCTTTGATCTTCTCGGGAAGAAACAAAGTTAAAATGAAGAATCTATTGTTCAACATCTTTAATAGGAATTAAAAAATTACAAACAGCTAATGTTATTTTCATTATTTAAATTCATTTTTAATAACTTAGGCTAGAAGGTTAATGTGAAGAATAAAATGATGGACAGAGTAATTACTGAAACATTTGGGATATGCCACACTATAAATGTTACATATGACATATTAAAGAAAAAAAACTAGGTGACAAAGAGGCTTGCAGGAACCTAGACTATTTCATATTATATTATATTACTGTAAAATGCAAGGGGGATTAAGAATGGATGATTATACTAAGAGTTTTTGAGGATCCAATATTTTTTGTTTTTAAGTTATTGAATTTCTTACAATATTGATTTAATCATCTTTATATGTTTGCTTAAATTTTACAACAAATACATTTGTTCACTTAATTCTTACCAAGTCCCAAGCTCAAGTCCTTTTTTTCCCCCTTAAACCTTCCCTGCCCTTTTTTTATGCATTTATTCTTATCACACACACTGTCAGATATGGTGGTCATTTGTGCATTCTCCTATATATCTTCTCTCCCATACTAGATCATACGCTCTGTCTGGGTCGTAGTTTTTTATCCTCCACATAACAGGTGCTCAAATAAGACTTGTTGGTTCATTTATTCTTTCAACAAATACTTATTGAGGACCTGCTATATGCCAGGCATGAAGAAACACAATGTGTTGAATATGTTCTGACATTTTCTTTAAAACTATTAGACCATAATTTTCAGTTTGATAATACTGCAGAAAATGCCCCAGTATTTCTAATCAGCATATATTAAAATTCTTCTTTCTCTATAAACCCATTTCCCATCTCTGTTCTATTTATATTTCAATTAAGTATACTTCTGCTATTTTTCTTTTGCCCATAACATTTTTTATTCATGTTTTGAACAGAGGCTCTTAACAAGTACTTCTAGATATTCATTTTGCTATTAAGTGTCTAAGTTCAGCTCTTGGTGCATGATATAAGCAAGAAGATGCCAAAATAAAAATAACCAAACAACTTTCTAATTATAAGAAATATAGTTATGATTGGAGCAAGTACATTTTATATTTGAAATTTTATGCAAAGATCACACAGTTTTCAAATCAAACAAATTCATTCTAATAGCCTAGGAATTTTTTTTTCCTATTTCAAATGAAGGATATATGATCTATTTATAATTGTTGAAGCAATAGATTCTCATTGTAAAAAATGGAAATTATAGTAAATTTTAAACAAGTAGGTTGAAGAAATACCCGGTTAACTGATCATAAGATGATATGTTCACTAATAGCATGGGCTAAAATCATAATATGGAGATTTCAATTATCAACTGTAAATAGAAAGCATCTGATGTGCCATCAAAAGAAATTTCAACATGATGACAAATCATAATAATTATGTTTTTCCAAATGTGTTTTTTATAGTTCTATTAAAAGAATGCTTCTAACTGCTATTGAAAGCTAACTTTTATTACTCATGTGAATTTTAACAAACTTTTATTCTAAATAAACTCTACTATAAAAATAGAAGCAATATGCAAATTCAAGTTTGTGCTTTCTGAATTTAGGTTGTAAAATTAGGAGTTTGGAAGCAGGGTTAGTAAAATGCATAAAATAGAGAGTTAATAAATTTACATGAAGTATAAAGTTACTTTTTAAGAATTTGTGTTTTACCCTTCTGGCTGTCTTTCAATCTCTATTATGTTCACACTGCACGCTCTGGGTATTAAATGATCATATACACAGCCCATGCAATGAGCACATCCTAGAGCCAAGTCCAGTTGTTATATAAGGCTCAAAAAGATGGTATGATTTGATCAAATTTTAAAGGTCAAGTAAATTTGAAGTGATTAATTTTGAGAGTTGAGAACTTAGCCAAAAGATTATAGAATTCTAGAGCTTGAAGAGACCATATGTAAGTAATCCCTTACCCTCTAGCCATACCCTCTACTTTCTTCCAAACTATGCCAGACAGATGAATATCTTTTCCAAATGAATTCCAAGGATATCTGGGAACAACCTGGAATAAATAACTTATCATAATTTACAAACCCTATTAAGAAACGTTTTTGTTCATATCCAAATTAAATTCCTTCCTTTGAAGAATATACCAGAAGTGGTGTCATGGAAAAATATATGGGACATGGAAGTAAGAAAACACAAATTATACCTCGTAACAATTTGACTTTGAACTAGTCAGTTAAATTCTCTCAGCCTCTGTTTCTATATCTATAAAGCAGGGACAATAATAAATGTACGTATTTATTATGTAAAAGATTAAAGGAGTTTATACATGCAAAAGTGTTTTGTAAACTGTAAAAAGTAAGCAAATATAGTGGATTCACACTCTGGAGTAGTTAATACTCCAACTCATACTACCATTTTCTCTTCTTCATAGGTCTTGTTTTCTAATCCTTTCATCATCTTTGTATCTCTTTGAAATATTTCCAAAAGTTTCTACATTACTGCTCAATTCCACAGCCCTGAACTAGACCTAAGACTTAATAGAGCAGCTGGCTGAGGTCTATTTCTGTAACTTATCATTTGCACTTCAATACGCAAGCAAACTGGTTGCTTGGGACACAGCATGGTTAAAGTAGACCTCTTTGAGGCAGTCACTTATGACATGAGACTTGAAGAACAAGGATGATCTAGTCATTTGAAGATCTGGAAAAATAATAGTCCAGAGGTAACACCAAGTCCAAATGACTTTAAGGTGAGTGTGAGCCATTGTGGCAGAATGAATTGCATAAGATTGAGGTTAGAGAGAAAAGCCCAGACCCGTATCAATAAAATGTTGCACATCACTATAAGGAGTTGAGATAGGAAGGCATTGAACAGTTTTAAGCATGGAATGGTGTTAAAATGAACTAAAACACTAAAATTCATAGATTATTGAGTGATTTCTGAATCCTCTCAATACATTCAACTGAGTACCACCTGAGACCTCTTTCACCCTCTAAATCTGTGGTCCCCGACTCCCGGGCTGTGGCCAGTACCCTGGTGCCAGAAAGGTTGGGGACTGCTTCAAATGATCTGCAAATTGGACTTGGGGATTTTCCTTTCATCCCTGTTTAGTAAGCATTAATTAGTTATTTATATGGTACTTTGCAATAGAGTAATCAACGTATTGATTTATGCCATCTATTTTGTGTTCATTTTGCAGATCTACAAAAATAGACTCACATGTCAGGCCCATGATATCTCCATTTCATAAGAAGTCATGCAAATTCATAGAGCTGCTCTGTATCTGGATGAAACAATGTTTCCTACTCCTCACCTGTCATTCAATTAGGAAATAATTGAATGGTGATGTTATACAGATACATCTCCTTTAAAACCAGAAAAAGGGCTGGGTACGGTGGCTCATGCCTGTAATCCTAGTACTCTGGAAGGCCAAGGTGGGAGACCAGCCTGAGCAAGTGTGAGACCCCGTCTCTACCAAAAATAGAAAAATTAGCCAGGCATGGTGGTGCGTGCCTATAGTCCCAGCTACTTAGGAGGCTGAGGCAGGAGGATCACTTGAGCCCAAGAGTTTGCGGTTGCTTGAGCTACAATGACGCCATTGCACCTTACTCCTACTCAGGGCGACAGAGTGAGACTCTGCCAAAAAAAAAAAAACAAAAAAACAAAAAAACAAAAACAGAGAAAGGACTGAAGATTACCTTTCCTGTGTGACCACTAGCTCTTCTGTTCCTACAGCTAAAAGCCTTGGTGATATCCCTCCACTCCAAACAAACAAAGCATTCATTTAGAGAAAAATGCATTAACAATATTAACAGTAGGATAAATAGTGACTGTGTTTCTCCATACTAAAAGAAAGCCTGCTGTATCACATTGTATCGGGAATTATCAAAGTAAATTAATCATCAAGAAAAATGCACAAGGATAAAAACTATCGTTTTCTATTATTAGCCAATAGACAAACATGACAAAATATTCTCCCAACTGTTAGTATTTTCTGTACAGCATTTAAATGGTATTGGAAAAAAACCTGAATTTGATAAATTAAAATATAATATCCTCCCAAGTGCTTGAAAAGTGCATTAGGCACTATAGACTTAGTCCTGTAATTGTCATGATCATATGTGGAAAAAAGTGAAATAATTGGGAGAAAAAAAGGTAGAATATAACACCTGCATCTAAATTTATGTACTCCTGTTCTCTTTGAGAGAAGGTCTGTTGATGTTAAAGTCTCTGAAACTGTTGTACAATAAGCAATCAATAAATTATCACTGAACTAAACTCCTTGGTACATGTTAATTTCTATACCTTAATAAGGAAAGAGAGGATTTCCAATTATTATTCGCCCAGAATAAAGTTTGTTAAGGGACAGACTCGTGAAACTTGACTGAGCTAATATAGCACTCTTGTCTGAAAACTAGCCTAAAAGCTAAAATATGAGATAAATGGGAGAAAACTATTTAAAAGACTAGAGCCTAACGAAAACCAAGCAATAATAAAAATGATAGCACCAACCTGTTGGTTTGTACAACTTTTAAAGGAAAAAAGGACTCTAGAAGACTGTGGTACTTCAGCGATGGGGCTCAGGACATGCAACCCTAAAATATGGCACCTTGGCATCTAAGAAAGTAGCAGAATCAGGACAGTCACTCCCACCTTCCCCTCACCCTTCTCCCCTATAGCAGGTCATAAAATCCTCTTTTGAGAGGTGCCCTCCCTATACCCAGAGGAAAGGAACATCCTTATTTCTGAAAACTCAACATCACAGAGAGGAATCTGGACAAACAGACCTTGCTAATTTTCCTCCAATTTATTACCATTAGACCATAGTTTTTATCCAATCATACTTCTCCACTACTCTTCCCTCCTCCATCAAACCTAACCTTAAAAATACACAGATTTACTTGTTTCCTGAGTTTTCATTTTCTTATGAAGGTTCCCGTGTCATGTAAAACTTATACTAAATAAATTTGTATGCTTTTTTCTTGTTGATCTGTCTTTTGTTATAGGGACTTCAGCCATGAACATAGGATGGGTGAGAAAAAGATATTTCCCCTCCCCTATAATAGTAATACCAAAATACAGACTATACTGTTTCCACACATCTCTGCCCTTGGCACATGCTGTTTCCTCTGTCAGGAATGACTTTGATCTCATTCCATACTTGGCCAATTCACAGTCATCACACAGAGCCCTGCTAGATATCATGCCCTTTATGAAGCCTGCCCTGACAGTGCCAACCACTTCCTGCTCTAGATTACTTGTGTATCTCATACTTATTTCCATCATTGCATTCACAGAATTTTATTTTAATTATTTGTCTGCACATCTCTCTCCCCGACAAGACTGGGAGCAATTAATTAACAGGAACTATCGACTTTTTCAGTTTCCACATATAAGAGGGATCATGCTGCAACGAAATGGGCAAAGGACCTATATAGAGATTTCCCAAAAGAAGACATACAAATGGCTAATAGATACATGAAAAAATTCTCCATGTCTCTAATCATCTGAGAAATGCAAATTAATGCCACAACGTGATATTACCTCACACCTACTAGAAGGGCTATTATCAATAATAATAATAATAATAGTTGGGGAGGATGTAAGAGGAAAGGGAACCCTCATACAATGTTGTTGGTACTGTAAATTAGTACAGCCATTCTGGAAAACAGTATGGAGGTTCCTAAGGAAACTAAGAATTACCAAATGGTCTGACAGTCCCACTTCTGGGTATATATCCAAAGGGATTGAAATCAGTATGTCGAAGAGACATCTTCACTCATATGTTCATTGTAGAATTATGCACAATATTCAAGATATGAAAACGACCAAAGTGCCCATCAATTGATGAATGGATTAAAAAATGTGGTATATATACACAATGAAACATTATTTAGCCTTAAAAGAACAGGAAATTCTGTCATTTGCAAAAATATGGACATTATGCCAAATTGTTTCTTATATAAAGAAGAGATTCTAAAGTTATATGGACTCTCCGTGGAGTAATGTGCACAGCTTAGAAAACTTGTACGTTTGAATAACAAGACAGATATCTAAAAGACAATTAATGCTGTGTTTCTACAGCAATTTAAAACTTATTATATGGATTTGGGAAAAATTGTAAAGTCAATTTAAATTTATTATAGCTCTATAAGATAGAAATTGTACCTAAAATTAAAGACAATTTGCCCTTCATTAGCAAATCTTTGGTGTGCACTAAAAATAAAATGTTCAAACATGTGGTTAAATCAAAGACGTCTATGAATATCACAAAAATCTAACTAAGTAATTTTAATAACCCAGCTGATTCTACATAACAATTTCAAACAATATTTGTCAATGAATTAAACCTTTAAAGTGCTTCTCTGGAATTGATATAAAAATTTAACTAATCTACTCAGTATTTACTTCCTTAACAGTGTGAAGATGAACTGTAGTTAATCTGAAAACATAAATAACATATATAAATTATTTTAGGTTCTCTAGAATTCTTTTTTTTAACAAGTATAAAAACTCTTAGACCTTTTGATTATACATAGAAAATAGTGAATCTCATCTTTTGTGGCAAATAATATTCACAAATCCAGTTTTCTCTTTTTCTATTTTCCATCTTAGCCACAATCATCCGTCATCTCTCCTAGATTTCCTATATTTTTAACAACTCCACAATGTTTGTTTTAGAAAGATGATCCTGTCTAGTGATTGATAAAGGTCATTCAGAAATGATCCATATCCTGCCTCTTTTCATAGAAATGTTTTCTTATGATTTATTGCCCTGAACTTACACAAACCACCATAACCTTTTGCGTTTTTATAATCCTGCCTTTTGCTTTCTTATACTACACGTGGTGCATGTATCTGCTTTCAACTGTGTTGCTCTTACTTTAAGATTACCCTTAAACTCTCTAAATTCTTACATTTTTCCTTTGACCTTTATGCTTTTGGAAACCAGTTTCTAATTAAGGCGGTTTGCTTCCCTAATTTTTTGTCATTTATCCACATTTTTGCTTTTTACACTTTTCTCTCTCCCTCTTTCTTCCTCCTCTTCCCACCAACAAGCCCCAGGCCCACCCCCAGGGAGACTACTTGCTGTGTTTCAGGCCTATTATATTTTCTCACGATTCTTATTTCCTCCTCTATGGATATATCTCTTTCATGCTGGTTTTTTTTTTAATTTTTAATTTTTTTTTTATACTTCACATATCATGCTGTTTTCTTGAGGCACTTTTTTCTTTAGGTGAGCCTTAATATGTCTATTTTCTTCCACATTTTTCATTCCTGTCACAACCTGATATTTGCATTTCTTTCTTTCTATTTTTTTTTTTTTATTTTGAGTTTTCTCATACCTTGGCCCCTCTCTTTTGTATCTAAGTGGCTTTTCAGCACTCAATATAACAGGGATTATTGTTACCAGCTCAGAAATGCCATTCACCCCCCAAAACAATAAAGATATCAAATGCTGGCTTTTCCTGTGCTTTGGGTTGCTTTCATGTGTCTTCCCCACCTCCCCCTCATCCCACCCCCCACGGCAGTTACCCACAGTCCCCTCTTGAAAATGTTGTATTCCTTTCTGCCCACCTAAAATACTTTCCACAGAGAATGCACCCTGGCAATTTTCTGATCCCACGCTCTCTGTTGACTCATCTCCTTGCTGTGTGTCTGGCCCACACCCTGAGATCTTCGGCCACTTACATCACAACTATGGACTAAGCACAATTAAGAAACTCAGCATTAAGAACTATGACCTTAATTAATTAATATTCTCTCTCTTTTCATTTACTTTCCACAGTATGTTGCTACCCATCTTTAATACTTTTTTAATTCTGAGAACATAATTACCTCAAAGCTTCTAGCAGGACTTATTTTATTAGCAGAGTCATGTAACTTCTATCAACAGCAGCTCAAACACCAAAACCTTCATCCCGTAAGTAGTAGGTGATATGCCAGCTTAGTAAACCACTAAAAAGGTGTGACATATTTAATTTTTAAGAATAAGATGCTAATTTGATTCAAGTGTGAAGAGAAAAAAATGAAAAGGGAACAATACAGTAATTCTAGTAATCCCACTATGTGAATCTGGACCATAAAGCTCATTAACTAGTTTCCCATACACGTAAAGTATGACTAACCAAAATTCAGTTACATACAACTTCTCAGAAATATATCTATTGCCTGAAACAAGGCAAACTCACACTTATCTTCCACTAGTTACTTCAATTTTTAAATACTCTATGTCCTTAAGCAAGCACACAAGCTCCCAAATTGTTCCACTAACTATGATTACTGTTGGACTATACAGCAAAGGGACTAAAGCCTGCAAAAACACTGGCCAAAGAACTTAAATCTAAAATATGTTTTTTTGACACCTTATATGGCAGTTATTTCTCAGTTGGTACTTTGAGGGATTGTTTTTCTCTGCGAGACTAAAACCTAACAAAAACTTTTTTGTTTTGTTTACCAGTAAATTGCCTGAAATTGAGTCAGCCCAAGAACATGTAATTAATAACTATTAATAACTGTCAGCCCATGCAAGTAGCTGTGTTCTAATTAACTTGTGCTTTGATAATTTCCTAGCAAAGTACTTTCGCACTGAGAGCTTTATCACGTTAAAATGGATTAATTTGGGTTTTGCAGAGGACAGGAAAGTTAAAGCTCAAGAAGGCTCTCTGCTATCTTCTTCCAACCCCCATACTGCCCAGGTCAAATCATCCAATTTATCTGTGGTTCATATTTTCATTTAAAAAAATCAAGATATTAATAAATAATATATGAAGGCTGCCAAAGCATTATGGCAATAAGAAGTTTGCATGAAAAACACCAACACATACATTAAAGAAGACAAAATAAAGACTACGAAGTAATCAATATTGCTACACCCATCTCCCCTAAGACACAAACCAGCATCCCAGCTTCTAGGGTTCTTGCAAACAACAAAAGAAATATATGTTTTAAGTGATCTGCAATATGAAAAAACTCACTTATCTAGAAACTTCACTTATATAGAATGCAATTATGAACCAGAAAGGAAGAAAATGTAATCTGATATCACAAAGTTCACATCCAATTCACTAATAGTAGTATTGTTTCTCCTTTTAAAAACTCGCGTCTCCTAATTTCAAATTATTTTCTTAGACAATGCATTCTATTTTACAAAATTCACCGTTGAATTTTTTTCCTGATTTGCTAAACAATAACATCAACATGCAAAAGGTTGTGAGTTAATTACTAAATCATTGTTTGGGGGCTAAAACTTAGTGTTAACAAGAAAACAAATAGGTGTGTCACTAGTAAACTGAAAATTCATGATAAGTCTAAGAAATCTTTCTATAAAAAAAGAACTTGTTAAAAACTAATTTGTGTTAAAACATATCCTCCAATGTCCTAAATTACATCATATACTTTTCTAAAAAACTCAGAAACTAGAAAAATGTTATCCATGTATAGCAGCCCTACAAACAAAACAAAAGCCAAACAACAATAATTAAAAACCTAAGTACATCAAAAAAATAAATAAAACCATGCATAAATAAATGTCTCACTTATTAATCTGAATGACATATTACCCATGTTACATATAAAATACTAACATGTATATTCCTACAGTAGTTTCAAAATAGGATATTTGCTTAAGTTTTAAAAACTCTTGATATGGATGGCATCACATATTATTAATTAAAAACTCCAAGTTATAATTTATAGTAACTCCCTCCTCTCTGCTTTGATTTGCATCTTTTTTCATATAAGATACAGTAATAAGAACTAAGTTTTGAAGATGCAGTCTTGATATTTCCAAAGATATATAAAAATTAATGCAGTTTTTTATTACTGCCTGAATGAAAACCACATCCTGATGAAATGGCATAACATCCTTCCTCAATGATTTTTTTTTTCATTATCTTCTGCTGGGAAATGTAGTCATACTTCCCTGCTCTTGAGAGCAATTGGAACTTTAATGAGGAAAAAAGTAAAATGTTGAAAGTAATTGTCAAAAGAAAATGAACCTCTCCCTTGCTGATCCTCTATTGATGACCACTTGCATCTAGACAAGTTTGGAAAGTCATGCATTTTTTACTTCAAAAGCTAATGAAGTGAGAAAAGCAAACCTTCAGTAAAAGAGAGCTAGTCAGAAAATCACAGTCAGCATTTCACAGAACTGGTTCTTCATCTTTAAATAAGAGTAGACCAACCGAGATCACCACACCAGAAGCACTTCCAACAGAGCACAAGGATACTGATTTCATTTTCTTAAACATAAGGATTAAGCAAAAGCAGAAAATCTGAGTCTATTTGTGAATTCTATATGTCGGCATAATCCAGTGGCATCTGCTTATGCAAAAAATCTACTACCAAAAAACACTTAATCTTTTGAGCTTAAGAAATAAGGAGAAACGGAAAGCACCATAGAGTAAAAGATGATGTAACTCAAATGCATAAGGTAGAAGAGTCCTACTTTTGAAAAGAGGTCAGAAGATCTCTACTCCCCAGACTGCCACCTACTTGAATACACAGAATATGTTTTTGTTTCATTACATTTAGCATAGAATCTGGTATTTAATAAGCCTTTAAAAGATGTTTTTATGATTGCCTTGAACAAAAATTCAAAGTGAATTTCAGTAATTTTTAAAATATGCACAATTTGTTACCAAAAGTGCAACTGTCAGACATTTACTGGCAAGCTTTATTGTGACATGACGTGGCCTGAAAATGCTCTGCAACACACACCTTCTGTGTAGTATGAGATTTGAATCTCATGAAATCAAAATGTGGACAAAATTCTACCCGCGGTGTTGCAAATGATAAGACGTGATTGACAAAGTCTTCAATGTTCTACTTCCTAACGGCCCATCTGTGTACCTTAACAACTGTTCCATGTCATGTAAGAAGCCTCCCTTGATTATTCCTACTCAATAATCACTCCTAATGATATCTGTGCTTCACTTTTTCATTCAAAGTGGGTGTAAAGTACATTTAAGCAGACATGTAAGGAGTGATAAAACCCAATTCTACTTTTCATGGTTCGGGGACTTATTAACAACAGTCAATTGAAGATAATACTACGATCATTACTAGATTGCCAAGGTGATTATCATTAACAATAGATTACAAATAGAAAATATCTTGCATATATTAGGTGTTATATAAATATTTGTTGAACAAAGAAATGAATGATAAATTTATATTTTAATTATGGCTATATTTACTTTGTAATTACTATTATTTCACTATTACAGTATACCATAATCTCTTCAAATGTCAATTTTGAAAGTCATAAAGTTCTATAAAACAATCTTATTTTCTGGCATCAGCTTAACCTGTAATACACTTCAAACTCAAGAACAAGAAGATTATAAAATATGATGATCATATATTAATCTTCTCACATCTACTTATACTGCCATAAAAATGTTCCAAATAGAATTATACAAAGTTCAATACAAAATTAAAAGAATGAATCTCAATCCTTTTACCACTATTTATTATCATCATTGAGGTGTACTTTTTATCATTGCAACATTATAATCTGTGACCAACACATGGTTTAAACATTACATTGTGCTGTTTAGAAGAAATGAAATGAGAAAAGTTCTTGAATTTCACAATCTTTAAATTTCAAAATATTATTGCTTTATTCTACCTTGAGGAGTTTAACTGTAACAGTTCTGCTGTTCTGAGAGATTCCTCAATTCATTAATTACAACTGCTGATCAATCTTCTATCCCAACGAAATCAATCATGGTGACAGTTGCCACTATGGCCTCCTCCCTGTATTTTCCAAACATGGAGGAGGACAAGTGAGCACCTGCCTCCTAGATTTTAGATTGAAAATATTACCTGAACAGACCAGGATTCTTTATACTATGAGAGAATACAACCTTCCAAAAAAGGCCTGGAGTACCCTAATGAACATGTCCACACATGGATCACGTTTTCCTTTAAGAAACAAATTCCTCAAAGAATTTGTCAATGAAATGTAGCAATATTTACAACTTAATCATCAGTAAATGGCATTGAAAGTGTTTATTTCACATAGTTTTGTCACATAAATAGAAATCAAATAAAGTTGGATCAAAATATTTCCAGAACTACTTTCTGTAACAAGAGAAGCTACTTATTTTCCCTTTTGTAATAAAAATAATGTACCAAATAAAATTTTAATTATGGAGATGCTCAAGCAAAAAGAAAACCAGAAATATTAAAGATCATTAAAGATAGTCATACTTTCCATAAAACATTACTGAAACAGTTGACAAAGTAAGTATCACATAATAGCCAAAAACAATTTACAAATTATCAATATTAAAGGCATAAAGTTGAACAAAGATTCCATTTACAACATATTTGATGCATATGCTTACTAACCTGAAGGCCCTGGTAAAATAACATCTCATGCCTCTGCATTTCAAAGATGGACAGTGACGGATATTGTTAAATCCCTATTCGAAGGTATTCAAGCTGACAGACTGTCTTTAAATTATGAATTTCTATATTATGTTGAACTCTCAGGCTATTTTTTTGCCCCTTCTGAACTTATTTTCACTACATTGTTCAGGGCATGAGCAGGTTTACATTAGATCATCAGAGGGCACTCCCTGTTTCTAGAACTCTGTAAGTAGGTTTATTTGGAAAAATCAGTGAAGCATTCCATTTAATTAGTCATTTCTTTCTATATTAAACAAAGTTATCTATAACTTTATTATAGATCCCAGTCAGTTACCCTGAACCACAATGGGTGTAGATCTAACTTCTTACTCTTCTTGAAAAGTTGCATAGCTCATCAGAAAGAAAAGGAATACCCACCATCCTGCAGATTTCAATTCAGCTTCCTTTCTTTTTGTTCTTACACTCACTCTCCCTTAACTAATCTTGGCTTTCCTTCAATTGCAAATAAATGATGCCTCACCTCTGCCTTCTTAAAAACAAATTTGCCTTGCCTAGCATCTTGGCTTTTCAGCTTTTCTAAGGCTGATTACCCACTCCCATGACCCCTTGTAATGGCTCTGTGAGGTGTCACTGATCTCTAGAAGTTCTGGGATGAAGCCTAGAATTTGGATAATGCTCTTAATTTGCTAGAACAATGATTAAGCACACACACACACACACTGAGTAGAGGCTGGAATTGTGTTTGTCTGTAGGCTCTCAAATAATTGGGCTCATTTTCAAAAGAAATAATTTACTTTCAAATTTGGTCTTTATTTTACTAATACACTTAGTCAGAGATGTCTGTAGCTTAATATTTCAGCACATTGTCAAGCGATTCCACCTGCTTTTCACTTTTCCTCTTCTTATTTCTCCCCTCTTAGTCACAAGTTTTCAAAGTTTTAAGTGCTTTATAAATTGAGGGGGCAGAGTATTCTAATATGACTGACAGAATAAAACAAAGATTGATTTACAATTCCTGGTGCAGTGAATTTGAAAAGACAGATTCTCAATCATTTATTTACAACTCTATTTCTAGCTCCCATCAGTTTTCAGATGTTCATATCTCTGATTTAATACTGCATGTAGTTAACGCAATACATTTACAGATTTAAATGTATAGGAGTATGTATTTCTGGAAAAAAATACACTGAAAGTTTAAAAATTTCGATGGGACTGTGGAAAGCTAGTAGAAATTTCTGAATACCTGGAATTCGCTTTTTAAATTATTATTAGTAAGAGGTACAGACTATTTTCCTGAAACAACATCAGTTTCCCTGCCAATGTCTAACTACACCAAAAGTAAGAGGAACCTCCTTGTAGCAATGTTCACAAGTGCTCTGTGTATAAAAATGCAATATGGGGAAAATAAATACCCTTAGATTTAAATTTCAATTATTTGCTTTCCTTGTAGCACTCATTTATGACCAAACATCTATATATAGCCCCTATTTTTTTTTACTTCTACTTTTCATTCAACAAGTCTTTGTAAAATCTTGAATTCTCTCCATCTCATCCCCTACCAGTAGCTCCATGACTACTAATATCAATATGAAAAGCAAAATTAGTCAGAGGCAGTCTTCCATCTGGATTTAAATATATCCTGGCACTTTTACCAAAAAAAGTCTGTCTGTTTTTTGGTAAGCAACAAAGGTAAAAGAACCAAGTATTGACTTAAACATTGTTTACATTTAATCTTGTATTTTGCATCTACTATATTAAGAAGTCTCCAGATTTATTTATAGATAAACATACAGCCACTTTGATCATACCACAAGTACAGAATAAATAACAGACATGCAAAAATAATTTTCTCTTGCTCCTCAGATTCCTTTCAGGCTAGTTCTATCTATAACTTCTCCAGTGAATGGAGGGGAGCATCTGTGTATATTATCAAAAGTGATGTATAATCCATTCTGACATTTTAGAGATAATTTCCCTGCTCCCTACAATAGGAAAACCTGCCCACGGAAGTGGGCCTGCAGCCTTGAACCAGCTGGATTCACAGAAGACATCTCAGTTTCTTTGAGTTGGTAGAGTTCCTTGCTGTTCAGTTGCTAAAACTCCACTTCATAGAGCATGATCTTTCCTATTAGGTGATTAGCACTGAGAACAAGAGCAAGACTCCTGAGATTGGGGTGGTAAAACAAATGGGGAACTGGTCTCAGTTGTGAGAAGGGACAAAAGAGACCAGTGCATAGCGTTCATGCTTCCCAGCTGAGTTGGCTGTAGCCTCAGTTATCTATATCATAAGGGCAGTTTTCATGCTCTGAAAATATGTGATGCCAGCTTATCCTGGAAGAATCCCCTACCATTATGGGGATGTGTTACTATCACAGGGAATGAAAATATGGTCCTAATGCCGTTGGAATATAAAATGAACTTGCAAGGAGAATTTTCAATTCAATTTAACACAACCAATATTTGTTGGTTTGGGGTCATTTACCTGCAGAAATGGTTTTTGATCTAGAAGCATATAGTCCCAAACTGGCTACAACTGTGTCACTGGAAATATTGGTGGCAAAAGTGATTGCCATAAAAGTTACAGGAGGAAAGGAACTTACAAGATCATGTACACAGATCTTAGCGGAGTGCCTTGCACAAAGTAATCTCACCATAAAATACTTTTCAATGGATGAATCCAGTTCAGTCCCTCATTCTACAAGTGAAGAAACCAAAGCCAAAGGGGAGAGTGATTTAATTAATGACATAAAATTAGGCAGTGGCAGAGCCAGGACTAGAGACCAGAATTTCTGAGTCCTTAGCTATTATTCTTTCCACCACAGCCTTCTTTGTATTCAGTCATTTCTACTGTTGATTGGTCAGGTGTGGACTATACTCACCTCCATCCCTATAACTGCCAATGTGACCTCATGCCTACAATGTTTTTTAGTACAGCAACTTCATTAAAGTATCGTTAACCACACTAGTCCACGTCCATTTGTCTCTTTTCTGAATTTTCACAGTGCATACTGGCTGTACCACAAATTTAGGCTCTCAATACAAAAAATTATGGATTATTCTGTAATAATTTTATGTATATATCTTATGTAATTAATAAGTTTTGTATGTTCCTCCAAGTAAGGGATCTTTGTTTACAGTTCTTTAGATATGTCAGCATGTAACACTTAGGTTTATGTATGGGTGCATCAGAATGAGCATGTAACTTAGCATCCAAATTAGGACATTTTTGAGAGTCAAAAAATTATTGTTGATATATATGCAATAAGTATAAACTGTGACTGTTCTGGAAAAACTATTAATAGAATGTATGGTCACCCTAAGAGCAGTTGGCTTGCTTAATGAGTTAAATTAGAATCATTCCACTGATGATTGTACAATTGTCCAACTATGGGATATTGTTTACAATTTACCCATTATGCTGAGTGGGATTATTTCTAAAACAGTAATCACTGAAAAATCATGATAAATTGTGGATTTCTATTTACTGAACTTTTATATGTAGGTGTAATTTGTTTAAAAGTTATTATGAATATTTCCACAAAGTATTCATTTGTTCCCTTACTTTTTAAAGCTGTAAGGATAAAGTTAAATGCAAAATGTTTGCTGGCCCACTTTTAATTATTCCAATACTGAAAATATGGTTGAGACCGAAAAAATTGGCATTATCTCTAATGCTTTCCTGATGGTAACAATCTGATGGCTTTCTACATGGGGTAGGTGAGGGGGAGGATGCTATTAGGACTTAAGTATAAAAAGCCTCAAATTTTAAGTTTAAAAATAGATTTAAATTTAAATTACCTATTCAAAAATATGAAGGTATGAAGACACACATCATTATTTTTAATTTCTTTGGGGGTAAGTTATAGAAGAATTAGTGAAGGAAACGAGTTTATGATAAATTCATATACAACTAATGACTAAAATTTTATAACATTTGCCTACCATCATACTATCTTCCTCTCAATGGAGAGATGACGCCATTGAACACATTAACTTAATGAAATATATCTTTACATTGATCTGTTAAGAAACAATCAAATAAGTTTCTCTTGACATGATTTTTATAATATCAAAATAATATATATTTTTATGTTCAAATATGCACCAAAAGTTCAGAAATCCCAGACTAGTACACAAATTTAATTTTTTAATATTGCTAAATTAGAGGCTTAATGATAAAAATACCCCTGCAGCAGAATGAATTCTAAGCACTTGAACAATGGCACTTACACTATCTGCTCCAGAGAGAGATTTGCTATTTTGACAATAACAAGTGACAAATAGGCAGTACAAATACTTCAAGCTGGCAAGTAAATGCAGCAAGGGAAGAAGCATTTCTTAGCCAAATTGTTTGTTTGTCTGTTGAATATACATTCTATACTAAATAACACTTCATTCAACTACAGGCAGATGTTTGTATCAAAGAGAATTCACAGTCTTTACCACAAAAACAGTTTTATATTATGAGAAAATCTAAATAATCATACTTTTCTATCCTCCAAGTTCCAAATGAAATTAAAGTACACCAGCAAAAAAATAAAAAATAAAAGCAAAAAAGACGAGAGGAATTAAGTCACATTTTCTCTCTGTCTCTTCAGGAACACAGATGTGATGGACTGGGAGAACTTGGGAGTCTCTCTGAAAGATATCCAAGGATATCTAGCTCAGTTTGGCACAGAACAATGAATAGATACCATTGGAATAGAAAAACCTTTTAAA
>CAUYRT010094536.1:0-32264 GCA_963574885.1 Lepilemur ruficaudatus | reverse complement strand
ATATTGCCTTTGCCCCACCTGAGTCAGAACTTTAGGCATGTCCATACCCTAGATGGTGTGCACTGTACACATTAGGTGTGAATATACCCACCACCTGCCCGACACCCACTGAATGTTACTACTATATGTGCACTTAAGTGTTGGTCAGTTAAGTCAGTTAATACCAATTTGATGGTAAATACATATGGTGCTTGTTTTTCCATCTTTGTGATGCTTCACTTAGTAGAATGGGATCCAGTTCTATCCAGGATAATACAAGAGGTGCTAGATTACCATTGTTTTTTGTGGCTGAGTAGAACTCCATGGTATACATGTACCACATTTTATTAATCCACTCATGTATTGATGGGCACTTGGGGTGTTTCCACATTTTAGCATTGCATCTCACAGTTTTTGTAGGTCAGAAGTCTGGTGAGTTCAGCTGTTTTCTCTGGCCTGAGTCTTACAGGCTGAAATCAAGTTGTTTGCAAGCTGGAATTTTATCTGGAGGCTCTGAGGAAGAATCTGCTTCCAAGTTCATCCAGGTTGTTGATAGAATCCAGGTATTTGGGCTGCAGAGATGAGGTCCCTGCTTCCTTGAATGTTATGAGCCTCTCTCAGTTCCTTAAGGCCGTCTGTATTCCTCCATCTCCAACAAATCAGCCAAAGTGCTTTGAGTCATTCTCACCCTTGGAATTTCCATCACTTGTTCTTCTGCTGCATCTCTTCTGCCTCCAGCAGGGGAAAGTCCTCTGCTTTTAAGGGCTTATGTGATTAGAGTATGCCCATCTGGATAACCCAAGCTAATCTTCCTATTTTAATACAGATAACCTTAATTATACCTGCAAAGTCCCTTTTGCCACATAAGGTAACATATTTATTGGTTCCAGGGTTTAGGGCGTGGGTATCTTTGGGGGGGACTTTCTATCTACCACACTGTGTAAAGCCCCCACTATTTGATCTACCTACCACATTCCTCAATTGTAGAACAGGAATGTGATGTTTTTGTCTTTTGGAGCTTAGGGAAAGGCTTCACAAAAATACGTAATAAGAATTATTTATTATTTATTTATAAATGACATATTCAAATGTACTGAAAATAGAGTGAACACTAGAAATAAATCTATGTATCCATCACCTAATTTCCAACAATGCTTATTTTTCTCTCTTTTCTCTTGCTGCCAAACCTTGGTATTTGTGGAGGATGAGTTATTATAGAATTTAAGAAGATATTTTACTATAATAATATAATTACTTTCTATCATTGGATAGTGTAGAAGTATAAATAGATCAAAATCCATGAATAATCCAAAAATAACATTTCTGTGTTTGCATTGTGCTTCCATATCATATTTAACTGAGCGTGTGCTGATGTTCTGGGAATTTAGATTGAACAGAATATCAAGCTACAACTGTAAAAGTCTGGGTTCAGCCTATGAATACCTGGCTCTGGGATGGGCGAAAAGGGTTCCTCTTCCCCAGTGTTCCTGTGAACAGGGAAATTGTGTTCAGCTATTTCATTTAAAAGAACTCTTCTCTGTGTAGAAATTTTTTCATTAAATTCCATACATAATGGTTAGAAAATCATCATAAAATTTGTAGTTTATGACCATAGTACATTACCTTTGTTGTTTTTTCCAGTTTTGGAGAATGATATATTCCTAAAAACTGAAGTATTAATAAATATTTGCACTTTTAATTTCAAACTCTCTCACCTCCTCTGGAACGATGCTCCATTAATTAGCATTTCCTTTGCTTCTATCCATCTTTCCGACGTTTTCAATGCTTCCTTTTCAATTTCACAATAACTTACAAATAAGTACAACTTTCCCCCATTAAAGTAACATATTGCTCAATTTCCTTTTCCCCTTTACCAATGAACGTCTTAAATACCCACTTCGTCAGCACCTATGGGTTTTCAAATTTGTTCTAATTTATTTTCTGTCCTCATCATGTTTGTATTGCATTCTCCAAACTCCCAGTAATTTACTATTCACTGAAACCAATTCTCTCAGTTATCATACTTTTTAACCTCTGTACCAAGTGTTAACTGCCTCCCTTTCTTTGCTTAAATCTCCCCTTTGTGTCCCTTTTGACACTTTCTTATCTTCTTGGTCTTACGCTCTTCTGCCAACTACTCCCTTTTCTTCCTTCATATATAGTACCCATTTAGATGTAGGTGCCCCAGGAGGATTTGTCCCTGGTGGCCACCTCTTCTCTCTCTTTTGAGCTCTCCTCCTGGGCAATTGAATTCCATGGCTTCAACTCTAGGTTTCCACTTAAATGGCTTCTAAATCTGTGTTTATACTCCTGAATTTCCCTCCTAAAGTTTGGGTCTCAATTTTCCAATTTCTGCTTTGACATTCCTGTCTAGACATTCTTCCAGCACATTGTATTTAACAGTTCAAAAAATTGGCCTTCTCCTCCTCCCTTTTAAACCTATTTCCCTTACTTTTTCCTATGTTTATTACAACTACTATCTTGTCACTTGGGCTCATCATCTTTGATGCCTATCTTTCCTGTCTCTTTTCAAAGCAACATATGTTGATAAGTCTATTGGAATCTATACCTGTAATGAGTTTCTCCTTCTGTAAATACTATAGTCCTCTCTTCTACAAGCTCAGCTATTGAGGGAGCACTTACCTCCATAGATAAATGACAATTAACCTCTCATTTCCAATTCTATGGCTTCTTTTATATTTTAGAACCCTATTATCTTTGACAAGAAATATTGAAAAAGTATGTTAACTCTTGTTTCTCACCTATTCTACCCAATTAACATGTATAGTCTTGCCAGTTTAATCTTTCTTAATTTTAGTTTTTATAATGTCAACCTCTGCTTCAAATCTTCAATGACTGGTTAAAACAGATGTTCTCAACTGGGCATAATTTTTCCTTCCAGGGAACATTTGGCAATGGAGACATATTTGTTTTTTACAACTAGGACAGTGGGGCTACTGGCATCTAGTGGATAGAGGCCTGGGATGCTGCTAAATATCCCACAGTGTCTAGGACAGCTCCTTGCAACAAAATATTGGTGGGTCCCAAATGTCAATAGTGCTAACACTGAGAAACCCTGGTCTAAACAGTAATTTTCAAACAACAACTTTGGCTTTATCATCCTCACCTACACTTTATGTCACAACTCCGTGCAATTTAAATTAAATTAAATTAAATTTAAAATCATTTACTTAATTTTAATTTACAAATAAAATTATATATATAAATTGTGTGCTACATTACGCTTTGATATATGTATACATTGTAGAATGCTAAATAAAGCTAATTATCATATGCATTGGCCTGGGTGTAGTGGCTCACACCTGTAATCCTAACACTTTGGGAGACTGAGGAAGAAGCATTGCTTTAGGCCAGGAGTTTGAGACCAGCCTGAGCAACATAATGAGACCCCATCTCTACAAAAAAATTGAAAAATTAGCTTGGTGTGGTGGTGTACACCTGTAGTCCCAGCTACTCATGAGGTTGAGGCAGGAAGATCCCTTGAGCCCAGGAGTTTGAGGTTGTAGTAAGCTATGATGATGCCACCGCACTCCAGCCAGGGTGAAAGAGTGGGAGCATGTCTCAAAAAACAAAAACAAAAACACAAACAAGCAAAAACAAACATATGCACTACCTTATATATTTATCATTTTTTGTGGTGAGAACACAAAATCTATTCTCTTACCAATATTCAAGTATACGATGCGTTGTTATTAACTGTAGTCACTATGTTGTACAATAGATCTCTTGAACTTATTCATCCTGTCTCACTAAAATTTTGTATTCTTTGATCAACATATTCCCAATCCTCCCCATCCAAGGCCATGAAATTTTTATAATTGTTCCTTTCTCCCATTTCCCACCTCTAGGTCTTTGCTTATTCTTTTCTTACCTGGTCCTCCCATTAAAAAAATTTCAATACCACCTGTTTATCAGTGCTCAGCTCTATTGTCATATCTTTCAAGAGAACCCCATAACAGTCAAAGCTGAAAGTGATGATCCTGTTTCTGAATCCTGATAAAGATTTTATTGGTATTGCTGTTATCATTTCTTGCCCTTTAATAGTAATTTATGTAAATATTTTAAAAATATTACAAATCTTAACATTTCTAAGATAACAGCTTTATTGAGATATAATTCATATGTCACAAAATTGACCCCTTTAAGTATATAATTTATTGAATTTTAGTATATTCACAGAATGGTGCAACCATCACCATTATTCAATTTCAGAATATTTTTGTCACTCCCAAAAGAAACACATACCCATTATCAGTCGCTCCCTGTTTCTTCTCACTTCCTGGTGAGCACTAATCTATTTTCTATGTCTATGTTTTTGCCTATTCTGGAAATTTCATATGAATGGAATCATATGGTAAGTTGTTTAACCTGGCAAAATATTTTCAGGATTCATCCATGTTGTAGCAGGTATCAGTACTTTATTTGTTTTTGCTGCCAAATAAATATCCATTGTGTAAATAAACCACATTTTATTTATCTGTTCATTAATTGGTTGATATTTGAGTTGTTTGCACTTTTTTTGATATTATGAGTAATGTTGGTATGAACATGTAAAAAATTTTGAGTGCTGGTTTTGTTTCTCTTGATATATAACTAGGAGTAGAAATGATGGATTATATAGTAAATTATGATTAGCATTTTGAAGAACTACCAAAAAAATTTTAAAAAGTGGTTGCGTCCTTTTACGATTCCTCCAGCAAGGTATCAGGATAATCTATATACTTTTTAAGGTTACAATGTGTGTCTATGTCATGGCTTTGTATATAGTAGATAATTAATAAATACTGTTAAATTAACCAATGAATGATAACACTGGAGAGTTAAATTCTAATATAATCTTCTTAATATACAATATATGGAAAATAAGTACTTAATACACAGCATTCTGACATTATATGACAAGTAAGATTTTCTGAAATGAATCTGAAATGTCCATAATAATAGCGACCTATCTTAGTTCATTCAAGCTGCTATAACCAGACTGTAGACTAAGTTGCTTAGAAACAACATGTGGGCAAACCCAAACAAAAACTCTCTGTATGAATAATAAAAATACCATCTAATTAGTGAGGCTTCCTGTGTGACCAGTTATTTTGTTTGGCATTTTGATCTCTCTCCTTAGGCAGCTGGTGTACTTCATGTGCCTGGGATCACTGGTTGGCCACTCATATTAGAGAGAAGGACTGGCTTGCTAGTGCAGTTCCCTCTTCCTTGTGCAGTGGTGATGTGATGCTAAGCTCTCTGTGTGTGCCAGGGAGTTGAGAGGGGACTAGCAGTCTTCACTTCAGTTTGAGCAGGAGCAGGCTGTCAGCCTGAGTCTCAAAATTCCAGAAGAAGGAGAGGTTTACTCTGGGCATCAATATTCACCTTCAAAATATTAGCTTACCTAGACATTCAGTTTATAGAGAAAAGCTTTTTGTTTTGTTTTATTTTTAGTCAGTGGAAAAAAATACCTGACTCTGGTTGGGATGAAAGAAGTTGATGAAGGCTCCCAGGTGGGTCAGTGTTCTTTCTAAAACACCTGTACTGTAATTGGTGTACCTGTTTTCTTGCTTGTTATGAGACCAAAACTTCTCTGGGGTTCCATAAGGATAATGGTCATTAATCGTCTTTGAAACTGGTATATTTTGATAGGGATAGAGGGCTCTATTAATAATGACTCTTGGAATATAAGTTAAAGGCTGCCCTGAGAAAATCATGATACAAGATGTTCCGTCCATGTAATTGGCTTTTCACTTTGCAGATACTCAGTGGTTTATTCAAGCTTTTCCTGGCTTGTTTCATTAATGTCCAATCATTTTTGATCTTCCAGAAATGTGTTGCTATTTCTATGCACACTCCCCCCATTTCCCTACCACATTATCTTTTCTGTTATGACTTTATCCCTTTTATATGTGTATACTTTTTTATTAGTAGGGTCCTCTGAGGTATTGGAGACAAATATGTGTGCAAAGTCTGCCATCTTGAATTGATGGAATTTTAAAGAAAACAAGTTCAACTTTGGCATTTGTGGATTTAATTGATGCCACCAATCAGGCTGTGTGAACTATAATTTAGATTAAAATTGGGATCTGACAAAAATGAATGTTCAGCATACAGTGTTGATAGTTAGAATTAGAACAAGAATATATGCCCTCTAAGAGGAGAAAAAGACTCACAGCAAGGCTTAAAGTACTTGTAAAGCATTTATATAAGAGAGAATCTTGCTAATATAACCAAATTGGGCATGAAATCTGTACCAAATAATGAATAGTCTGAATTGTAAAACATTTTAATGGAAATGCAAATTTTAAGCTTTTGTGTGTACACTCCACTGCTTTCTGAGATCATTTGGATATCAGAGAAAAGGGTATTTCAGGCAGAGCCCCTTTCTCCGGGCATCACATGTTTAAGTGATGTGCCGTAAGAAAGGCGTTTGTCTGCTATGTTCAAAGAACAGCGATAAGGCCAGTTTAGTTAAGGTGGAATTAATAAGGGAGGAAATAGAAGTAGAAATGGTCAGAGAAGTAATGGGGACCAGACGTAGGTCCCTGTGTATCGTGGTAAAGACTATAGTTTATAGTTTTTATTTTGAGCGAGGTGGAAAGCCACTGAAAGGTTGTGAATAGATGAGTAAGATTGTTGTAATAGGATCTCTATGTCTGTTCTATAGAGAATATGCTGAAACTGGACAAACTTGTAAAACAGGAGGACAGTCAGGAAGCAGTTGTAATAACATAGGCAAAAATAATTGTGTCTTGGACTAAGTTGATGTTGTGTGATAAACAGCCAAGTTCTGGATGCATTTTGAATATAAGAGTAAGTAGAATTTGCTAAAAAATTCTGTGCAGCATGGATGATGCCCAGATTTACGTGTGCTTATTAGATACAAGCTGCATGAGGACAGAAACCATAGGTGCTTGTTCAGTGTTCTATCCTTTTCTAGTATCTAGTTCACAGGCAGCAGTAAAAGTGTTGAATGAATGAATGAGACATTCACGAAGGACACTACCATGGTTTGTATATGAAGCAGAGAATCCCTTTTCCATGCCACCAAATTCTTGATCTTTTTGTAAGTCTTTTTTCTCAGGCACAATGACAGAAAATATGTGGATTTCTTCCTTTTCAGATGTTCTCTTCCAAACATCCTCCTGTCATCCTCACACTGGTGGCTCTAGCCCTGCAGGGCAGCAAGTGACTATCCTTTACCTTCTGGATCATGCAGGACAAAGTGTTATATGCACCAGCGTCCTTTGCTTCTTCTAAGACTCACAAACTACTCAAACTACATATTCATTCTCAGACAGAAAGAGGGGCCATATTTTTTCTCTTTATCCAACACATTCTCTCATATTTTGGTTTATGTTTTGGAAAGGAGTCACTTCTGACCTCTCAAGCACACTTTCGCAACTGTATCAGTCTTCTGGGTCCTTGATTTGGCACTGTCTGCAGCACAGAGCACCCCAACCAAGGGCCTAATGAGTCATTCTGATGCCGTTACTCTGGCAATATTCTATTATGGGTATAACAACATTATTTCCTTGGTGGTGCCTAGAAACAGCATATGTTGTCCTAGTTACAAATGCTCTCTACATGGCTTACTACTAAGCAGTATGGAAAAATCTATTTGAACATATTTAAGACTAAAATGACATAATAAAGAATAAAACCCAGAATTTTACTTTCAAAGTTCCTGACACAGGAAAAGGTGACAAATCCAATTCATAAGGCTCATAATTATCAATGAAAAGCACATAAAGGATAATAGAATAAGTTTTTGAGTTTTAGTTTTCAAAAGTTAACTTATCTCTGACGATTCTTAAAGTTGTTAGAGATGATAAATATGTCAGAATGCCCTAGAAATTAAGTGTCAGTCCAGCAACTGAATAAGGTGAATCCAAATTTTTAAGGAATAAAAAAGAAAAAGAGAAAATAAAAAAGCTGTTATCTTTGTAAGTATCAAATCATTGTATGTCCCCCTTAAGTTGATTGCGTTGTTACGAAAATGTCAAGTATCCCTGTGCTAATTGCTTAGGGCAGACTTCTATTTACCCCTTTAAAAATTAGTAAATGTGAGAAAGTACCTTAGATCTAGATTTCTGAATTTAAATTAGTATGTTCATTTTAGGCATCATAATGGTAAATGTGTAAAACATGTTTCAGATTTCTCAGTTAATTCCCTTACTCCATAAAGGCAACCTTCTTTCAAAGATTCTGTAGTGAGGGTGAGATTATTGCAAAGTGTTTTCTTGCTGATTTGGGGTTGCAAATTTTTGAGGACCAACTTTCCATAAAAATATGTCATATCATGAAACAAATATGAGAAATAAATGACACTTCTTTTTCTGTGGGATCTTACGCTTTACAAAGAACACTTAAAGGGTTTCCTTTATTCAATTTAGAAAATGCATTGGGGGTATGGCTTAAAATTAACAGTTATGTGATTTGTTAGCAATCTTTGGTGAAATCTAAGAAGAAAATGAGACATTTGCATTAGACTGAAATGTTTCTCAAACTTTATCAAAGTTAATCAAACTTGAAGAGTCTTCTGTTAAATAGGATGCAAGCTGGGTGAAGTTTCCACATAGAAAAGTATCCTTTCTCGTTAGATGTAACTTATGGCACATTTTTACTTTTTTTTTGGAGACAGAGTCTGCTGTGTCACCCCAGGTAGAGTGCGGTGGTGTCATCATAGCTCACTGCAACCTTAAACTCCTGGGCTTAAGTGATCCTCCTGCCTCAGCCTCCCGAGTAGCTGGGACTTCAGGTGTGTACCACCACGCCCGGGTAATTTTTCTCTGTTTTGTAAGGATGGGATCTCGTTCTTGCTCAGGCTGGTACATTTTTTTCTCACTTCCCTACTTTGTTACATGCTATTCTCAGGCCTTTGGGTTACTCTTAAATTCATACATGCCAAATATCGTGCTAGAATTCATTCTTGTTTGATGAGTATATTACAGAACGACTTGAAAAAAGTCATTGTTCTTTTGTTTTGTTCAATGTCATGAAACCAGTTGAGAGAATTACAATTTCTACCGGGTTTCTGATTGTGTTAGTCATCTCAGGTGGCCATAACAAAATACCATAGACTGAGTGGCGTAAACAACAGAAATTTATTTTCTCACAGTTTGGAAGTTGGGAAGTCCAAAGTCAAGGTGCTGGCTGATTTGGCTTCTGGTGAGGGCCCACTTCCTGGCTTCCAGACCGCTGGCTTCTCCCTGTGTGCTCACGTGGCACATGTCCATGAGAGAGATTTCTTCCTCTTCATATAAGCCACTCATAAAACATTGGATTAGGGCCCCACCCTAATGACCTCATTTAACCTTAATTACCTCCTAAAGACCTCCTCTCTAGATACAGTTCACATTGGAGGGTAGGGCTTCAACGTATGAGTTTGTCCGGGGAACACAATTCAGTCCATAGCCCTGAAATATCAACAGATCTATTGTCGTCTGTTCTGTCTGTCATCTGTCATCTGATCTATTCCCATCTATTGTGGGAATATGTCAATATTCCCATTGATTTAGCATCCTTATGACATTTCAGTTTCTACAGTCAACATTTACAGAGCATGTACTCCGTACCTGACACTCTACTAGATTGAGGGCATTATAAAGATAAAAAAAGAAGTCTCCTGCTTTTAAGCTTATAGTCTGATGGTCGAGATTGACATGAATACCCACAAATGTCATAATACCGTGTGAGAAGTAAACAGAAATGTGCACATGCTGTTCGAGGAAGAATGTCTCCTTATGCTGTATTCCCCACTAATATGTCTTAATTCATGATTAAAATTTTTTTAAATGTAATAGTAATCCATTATTTCTGATCTGTCTTCAACATAGCAAGTACTGTCTAGTGAGCTACAAACAGCTGTGTTATGTTATGGTGGAACATTTTATTCCTGGGCTGCCTTAGGATCTTGTACAAGAATTTCTGCTTATTTCAGTTACTGTGACAAAGTCTGTCTCTGTGGCATCTTATCTCTTTGGACTTTTTGCCTTCTCAACATACGATTAATACGATGGGACTGTTTAGATGATTTTCACATTCTCTGGGAGTCAATTTATTGCCCCTAGTATACCGTACATCAGCAGAGGACTGATTTTAACTGGAGTTGAATTACTTGTCTTTTATGAACAGTGTTTTCTCACAGACACTGAATTAAAATAGAGCAAGCACTAAAGTTTTACAATTGCACCAATTTTCTGTGCTGATGTAAAATGAAATTAGGTGACTTCATACGTCAGCATGTTATGTAATTTATGCATGGTCACCCTGCATAGCATGACCAAGTCATTAATCATCAGTGGTTCTGAAATTGTTGGTATCTAATAGGGCCAAAAGTAAGGATCTCAGTCAATACACTGTTGAAACCCTCTTTGATGTCAATGCCACTATCCAGACCCTTTCAAGGCTGTCCTGTGGTTAATTTCCCAAATGAGGCTGTAGAAGCCCAGGAGACACCCTGAGTTTATAAGTGTTGAGCCTGGCTTTGTCCAGCCAGCTTCCTCAGTATTATTGTGACTGTTAGGTTTCAAAACTGTTTCTATGGGTGTTTGCCTTTTTATTTATTTTAGCCAGGGGACACACCTTTTCCTTTTTATACTGAGTGTCGATGGCCTTTCCTTGTCATAACAGTTGACATAATCTTGTTGAACTGAAAGAAAACATTACTAAAGAAAACACTGGATCTTTCCAACTTTCTGGGGCCTCTGTATGGAGGAATGCAGGTCTCAAACCACAGTCAGGTGGAGAAAGAGATACCAGTGGGTACAACCAAGAACTTCAGGTTCTCAGGCATTATTTTCGTTGTTCGGGATTTACACTGTTGTCCTTACCCTAGTCTCATGCTGAATTGGAATAATGAGATTTTTTTTTTTCACCAGTCTGGTTGGCAAATGTTCAAACTAGCAATAACAACAATATTTGCTGGCTAATATTCAAGGATATGAACATTCCCTTACTTTGATGGTAGGAGTGTGAATTCCTCAGTTTGTTTTGGGAAATAAATCAGGCAGCAACTATTTGAATTAAAGCAACTATACGTTATATAGCAATTCCAGTTCTTGAATTCTAACTTATATTTAAAAATCCTGTTTGATAAAGACCAAATATAGGTATAATGCTATTTGTATCACTGTAGTGCCAATAAACCATAATCAATCTGAATGTCCATCAGTAGGAAATCGAGCAAGGCATGTGCACATGCGTATGCACACACAGTGGAAAATGCTGCAGCTCTTAAATAGAATAAGATTGATATGTATTGGGATATAAATGTCCCAAATGGGAGGGACGTTCACAACATATAGTGAGATGAAAAAACAAAGGCAAATTTAGAGTAGAATGAATGAAATCAATACATTAAAAATGTGAAAACCTAAAAACAGATGTTTTTATGTAATTGATCAAAGAGAAAATAGGGTCAAATACATACCTAACTCTTCGCATTTGTTACCTAAGGGAGGTATGGGAGGATTTTAAACTTTTCAGTCATTTGTTTATTCATTTATCATACCAAAAAAGGGAAGACACGCAGGGGAAAAGAAAAGGCAGGAACACCATCCTGTTGATGGGTGAGAGGAGGGCTGGACACCACATGGAAGCCAGACTTATTATGTCCCCCGCAATGGAAGCAAGCAGCTATCTCTGAGTTTTGGAGCACAGAGATTTGAGGGAAGAGAACATGGCTGCATGATCCAAGTTCCCTGCAGTTATCGACAGCATCTCATCCCTATAGCTGTCTTTTAAGTTGCCAGAGCACCCTTCTCCCCAGTTTGTGTAGGAGAAGCTCTGCCCATATCTGTGCCAAGTTCCTAGGGTTGGGAGAATGAGGGCAGTAAGGGTTATTGGTGAAGGAGGGTGCATCTACTCCAGGAATGATGTTTCCAGACAAGTCAAGAAATTCACCAGGTTCGCTCCCTCCTCCACCCACAAAGCTAGGCACCAACTTGCATGTGGGGGTGTCACTGTCCAAAGATCTGCTAGGAGAAGAATAAAAGATAATGTTTGAAGTTATTAATCTATGCTTATTCTTCTCTCTGTATTTACTTTCCTCTCTCTCTTCCTTCTAATTTAAGCAGGAAGTTGTCCCTGGGAAGTGTGAGGCAGATTATGTTTTTGGCTATTAATTTCTAGTAACCTAATTATGAAGGAGAAGTCAGGCAAGGTTGCCAGAAAAAGCAAAATGAAGGTGAATTTGTGGGCCTAGACCAAGTGTCTGGGGGGCCAGAGACATGATGGGAGGTGACTTTTCCAAGCTAGAAAGAGAGTCCCATGGGAATAGGGGAGTGTAGGGAGGAGGAGAAGGGGAAGTCTGGGCCCAAGCAGATAAGGTCGGTGCCCTGACTTCCGATTACATGAAGAAGGGGGATGGTAAGACCCTAAAGAGGAAATGGAGGCTTCTTATTGAGGAAAATGAAACCAAGAGCATCCATTCTTCCAGCAGTAAATATTTTAAAATCACACAAAAAAGTTGCAATGAACATTTTTGCGTCCCTGTTCGACAGTTTTTCTGGAATTTATGCTTTAGAAGTTGTTAACTTGCTAAATCCTAAGCTTCAGACTTTGCTAGATATTGCCAAAATGCTTTCCAAACTATACCAATCTGCTCTTTCAACATCTTATGTTTTTCTTATCAAATTTATATTACACTGCCTATAGTAAAACTTCAATGTTCATTAATTGTCAGTAATTAATATTAAGAATTTGAAAGTTTCCTGTTTCATCTACTTCCTCGCCATTACTTGTCATTGTCAGACTTTTGAAAATTTTCCAGTGTAATGGACAGAAAAGAATATCTTGTTTTAATTTGCATGTTTCTATTACCATCAAGTTGCAGCTTTTTTACCCTTCATGTCTTTATTGGCCATATAGAACTTCTCTTCTGTGAACAGGTTTATATTGATTTATTTACTGAGCTTTTTGTTGTTTCCTTATTTATAGAATATTTTTATATATTATACATTGCAATTATTTTTCAAATGCCTTGTAAATAATTTATTTCACTCGTTTCCTTTTAACTTTATTTAATGTATCTAATGTATAGAAATTTAAAATGCTAATGTCATCAAATTCATTCATCTTTTAGTTTGTACTTAACGGTTTGCTCTTTTATTTATTTTGTCTCAATAGACTCAATTTTCAAAGAGCAGTTTTAGGTTCCCAGTAAAATTGAGCAGAAAATGAAGAGATTTCCCATATACCTCTTGTTCTCACCTTCACCAGGCTTGATCTCATTCATGTTCAACCTCTGGTACCAGAGTGGTACATTTGTTACAACTGATGAACCTTTTATATCTTAAGAATTATTTTTTTGACTTTAATGTTATGTGATAGTCTCCTACATTTTCTCCTAAAAATTTTTAAGGGTTGCTTTTAGTCTTTACATCTTTAATTCATGTGGACTTCCTAGTAGTGTATGGAATGAACGGAAATTTAATTTTCTGATGCATTTGAAAATTTGTTCCTCAATCACATGAGGTCAGACCATTCTGTTGGCAGATTCACCTGCTTCCCCACTGAGAGATCCGGGATAACAAGGCATCTGTAGCAGGCATCAAGGTGGAACTTAGTGGATTAATTATTGAACTTATGAAGAAGTCTCAGAAACCAAACAGCAGACCATGATATTACCATGGTGTTACTCATAGATTAGTGAGTCGAGTGACCTTTGTGGATTTTTCATGTCAAGGACATTGGCTGATGGGGAGCCAGGGACATTCACTGATTGGAAAGAGGTACAGCTGGGCTGGCATCCCAACTGGATATCAGGATCTGTGTCAAAACTACCAAACAGCCAGCTAATATAGCAGTAAATATGACAGAACTAACACAGCCAGAATATTTTCCAAGCAAATGTAGGTAACCCAGAGAAAAATACTTTTAAAGAAATGTTTCATTTCTGTAATGTCACTAATTTTTTGATATATACCACAAACTTTAAAAATTCTTAAAAACCTTAAATTTAGTGGGATGTAGTGAAGAAATGGGAAAGACCCTATTTTAATAGGTTGGTTGTAAAAATAAGATTTATATTCATTTCTCCCCCCCAAAATAAAATAAAACAATCAGTTTTAATAATTTGAGCAGAGATGACATTTTTTTTCTGTGAAATGTCTTCCTTATAAGTAAAATGACTATATGGGATTTGATGGTAAATTTGGTGTTTATTTAACTCCTTAAAGAAGATAAAAGAAAACCTAGAATTAAATAAAGCATTTATACTAGTATTATGCTCTCTACAGTAAAATCTTGGTATACATCATCTCAGTGATTATAATGAAGAAGTATAATCCAGAATCCAGTTTGTAGTTTCCAAGATGACTGTTAACTTAAATACTTGAAACATAGATTGATCTTTGCAAAATTTCTTTTTAAAATAAAAATAATTAGCTGGGAATATCCCACATGTATTCTAAATCCCCTAGTTGGCCTAGGTAATTTTTCTTATTCTTCCACAACACATAGCATTCTTTCTATGAATGACATCAGTGTGGAAATACCCCGTGGTTTTCTGAGTTATAAATGGGTATCTCAGTATGAACTCCTGATTATATTATGATTCATACTTTCACTTCTGTTTTTTTATACTATCATTTTGAAAAAGTGAAAATGAAACTGTCTCATTGGCGAACAGTTCACAAGGGAGAGAAAAAAGGAAGGTTGAATGAAATGATGTACAGAATATTTCAGATTTATTGCCTGAAAATATTAAAATGTTGTAAAAATAATTTCTTAAAGAAAAACAATGCAGTTGTGACCAAATAAATAAATAAAGCTCTCAGAGAGTTACTCTGGGATTTAACAGTGACCACTGTCAGAACTATCAAGAGTTCTGCTTCACATAAGAGCATTGATTATGTTTCTTCTGGCATTTATTTATTTAGCTATTATTTATAACTCTTTTTCTTAGTAGAACTGGGGTCTGAACCCCAGCATTACAATTCTAGAATTTGTTCCATTATACTATTAGTATTAATTTGAGGATGGTATAAAACAAAGAATGAAAGAAGAAAGAAAAGAAAAACATGGAAAGTCCCACCCTGATTCTAGGTTTGAGAATCTTTATTCATACTGCGAGTTTCCTCAGGGCAGAGGTCAAGCGTGCTCATTGCCGTGTTCCCTGCACCTTGGCTAGTTCCTGGCACATAACAACGCTCAACAAATGTTTGTCAAATAAACAACTATAGTAGCTTGAAAGCAAATTCTTGTGTTTCATGGTTTTCTGTGGAAATCCACAAGAAAAAAAATTTTGTCTGAGGTCTCAGCATTCTAGTAACCATGAAGTATCAGGAATCCTATGAACTTCTCTTAGGAGATCTTGAAAGTAGCAACACTTAGTATCACGAGGTATGAAGTCTAAGGATAGAGGCCTCAATGGCTTCTGATTCTTTAACTAGATTTGTAGAATGGGAATTTTGCCAGAGATTATAAACGCTTTGAAAAGATTAATGTAATTTAACAAATCTTTCTATTAAAAATAAATTAATAGAAAGATTTACTATTGCTAGGTCCTGGAAACAAGTGCCCGTCAATTCATGAGTGGATTGTTAAAATTTGGTATATGTTCACAATGGAATCCCTGGCCATTTCTAAGATGTGTGTGTAGTGACCACTCAGAAGAGGCTGCCCTTTTGACCTGACATCCACAGGGACTTGTCTTCTCTCTTCTCCCTTCCCTTCCACTTTGAACAACAGTTACATGAAACCTTCTCATCCTTCTCCCTTCAGCCCAGTTCTGCCAGGGCAGAAGTTACTGGGGGTAAAGGAAGAAGGATGGAGGGAGGCTAGACTTTCACTCTGGTTCCTTCCTTATTGTCCATTTCTAGCTTACCAGCCAGTGAGTAAAAGGATTATTCCCTACTTTACACCAGTGGGAGAGATGAATTCCAGGAGAACTTTGTTTTAGATTCCATAGTATTATTAATGTTGTATTTAATTTACTTTTATTTAGATAGCCTTTTGTGAACTAGGCTATGGACCCAACTACCACAAGTATCTTCTTTAAATAAGTGCAAAGTTTTGAACAGCCAGCCTAAGTAGGAACTTCTCAATATCAAGAAATTTGGAGTTCAGCTCATGGGATCTGTTTTCTTCTCTATCATTGAGCCCAAGTCCTTACCTTGGTGGGCCCAATGATGCCAATATGTGTAGTACGTTGCACATACACTGTGTGTCAGGCAGTCTTTTAAGCATTTTACTCAATTAATACTCAGTTCTTCATAACCCTTTGAGTTAATACCATTATTATCCCCATTTTTTTTTTTTTGGATGCGTAAATGAAGGAATTGAGAGGATGGGTAACTTGGTGACCAAGTTTCCACAGTCGAAAAGTAACAGAAAGCCATTGAACTTAGGCTGTTTCTAGATCCCTGCTTTTAATAGCTCACTGTTCTGCTTGGAATACATTCAGCAAATATTTGCCTACCAATCTAACTGTGAATATATTCTCCTGGGAATGTGAGCAAATTCAGGCTTTTAAAATCATAAGGAGTATATGTATAATTTTCATGGCTGTAAAACAGTAACTTACCTTGGGAAATTTAACCCCAAAAGTCCTAAGTCACAAAAAGTCTGTTTTAATGTGGTATGCTAGATTGGATCCTGGAACAGAAAAAAGGACCTTAATGGAAAAACTGGTGAAATCTGAATAAAGTCCACAGTTTAGTTGATTGTATTATTATGTATACTAATTTCTTAGTTTTGATAAATGTATCATTGGTTATATAATATACTAATATTAGGTGAAGCTGGGTCAAAGGTATATGGAATTCTATACCAGCTTTGTCAACTCTTCCATAAATCTAAGATTATTTAAAAATAACAAGTTTTTAAAAATCCAAAAATTAAAAAAAATCACAAAAAATACAGTTTTGATTTAAAAGAAAAAAGTCTTTCTTTTTAAAATCCTTTAAGTATAATGAATTTCAAAAATAATTAACATTTTAGTTACGTAAATTGTACGTTTAGGGTTTTTTTTTTTAAAATCTGATAGACTTGAGCTAGATGAAAATAGTTTACATTGAAATGTTTGTAATGGGTGTCTCAATCTTAGATTAAAATGTATTAAATACTGGCCAGGTACAGTAGTTTATGTTTACAATCCCAGCACTTTGTGAGGCCAGGTGGGAAGATCACTTGAGGCCAGGAATTCAAGAGAAGACTGAGCAACACAGTGAGACCCTCATTTCTACAAAAAATTAAGAAAAATTAGCCAGGGGTGGTGGCTTGCACCTGTAGTCCCAGCCACTTGGGAGGCTGAGGCAGGGAGATCAAGCTCAGGAGTTCGAGGTTGCAGTGAGCTAATGAATGATCAATGACCATTGCTCTCTGGCCTGGGTGACTGAGAAAGATCCTCTCTCCAAAAAAAAAAAAAAAAAAAAAATTGCATACTATTTCTAACTTATGAGACAGTACTTTTAAAAAATTAATTCCGAAAAAATTCAGGAAATACTTTTTGCTCAGTAGTCTCAAGAATTTAAATTGATTATTGAATATTTTTATTTTAAAGGTATTTTTATGGTAGATTAATTTTTTCCTTTTTATTTTTCATAAGAAATGTGTTATCAGTAAGGTATATCTAAAATGAATATTTTTGTTGTTTATTTTCTGGGTATGTTTGGAAGTAAACTGGTGCTTATCTTGACACTGGCCCCCAAATCACCTTCTTCTGAAATAATTTCTTTTGGTGTGTTTGGTATACTTGAAAATGTTCCCAATAGCCACAGACTGGTGAAAGTTTTTCCTTGAAGTGGTTGATTGGTCATATCTGTGATAAGTATAACTTCATTTCTTTTATCTCCTTAACTCTCATCTCACCAAAACCTTTGCACTGATTGACATAGTTTTTCCGAAACTGTTCACAATGTCTACTAGATAAAGCATAATAATCTATAACTAGAGAATTTTTAAGGCCAGAGAATAGTGTAACAAGAGCACTCTTGGACTTTTCCCCAAAACTATAATGTGCCTTAGTTCAGGAAGCCAAGCCTTGATCACCAATGAGCCTGGCTTGCTCTTATTTATCTGCTGATTGGAAAAAGAGAGGGCAGTTTGGCCAGTGCCCAAGGATGTGCTTTATCTGCAGATAAAGTTCTCGAAGCTCAGGAGGAAACAGGAATTCCAGAGGGTCTGGAGGAGAGAGAAACCACTAGAAGCTGGTCTCATTGGGAACAGCATTTAGTTTGGGGTTCTGGAGAGGATTTTGTTTAGAACAGGAAAAAGGGTTGGGTTACTAAATAAAAGCTTTGAAAACATAGGCAAGCCCTTGGGGCATATTGGTTTGAGGGGCTCTTCTGCTTTTATTGCAGGTTTCTGAGGTTCCCTAAGAAAGTCCCCTGCCAGTACAGTTGTTGCTGCCCAGCCATATTCACTTGCCTGCTGCCCAGGAAGAAAACAATATGCTGAGTCAGCAGGTTTTAGGCAGAGAAAGAGTTTATTCTGTGTAATGCTAGGCAGGGAGACGGGAGAAATTTCTCAAATTTGCCTTCCTGAGAATTTGGCAGACAGAATTTTTAAGAATAGTTTAGCAGGCAAGGGATTAGGCAATTAGGTTTGTTAATTGGGGCAAAATCATAGGGATGTAGAAATCACCTTCTTGTGTTGCTCCAGTCCCTGGGGTCACAATTCCAGTTGAGTTGGTACGGGCTGCTGGTCTGGATGGGTCAGTCAATCCACTGGAATGCCAGGCCTGGAAGATACCTTAGAAACTACCTTTAGGTTTGGAAAAGGTGATGTTATCTATGGAGAAAGTTAAGAATCTTTATGACCACCAGCTACATGCCTCCGGAGTGGCAATTATAGAGAAGCAAAACAGGGGGACAGTGACTAATTATATCATTGTTTTCAGCTAGGCCCTTACCGCAGTTCTCACCCTATACCTGTTTTTGACTTGTGTGAAGGGCAGTTTCACAATGGGCTCCTCCTTTTGTTCTTTTTTACAGGATGACCTACTATCTTTGAACATGGTCAGCAAGCTTCACTGTGTCAGTGTGAAAAGGGCCATCCAGGTCCTGACGATGTGTAAATACGACCCAGACTATCTCTGGAGGCGGCCATCTGACAAGGTAGCGTTTTAAGATTGAGGCTTACAGGCTGCACTTCCATGCATATGACTGTCCACGTGTGTAAAATTGAGTCCCATTTCTCCTTGGAGCCTGCAGGAGGAGCTGGCCTCCTCACAGCCTCAAATCCAGCCTCATTTGTTCTTGGACTTTGTTTTTCTGTACTCCTTCCTCCCACCCCCACTGCCACATGGTGGTTCCACTTGTGTAACTAAAGCCAAAGATTGCTTTACAGTGATGCTTTCTTCTTTTCTTGGGTGTTTTTCCCCCCTGCCTTCTTAATCCACGAATATCACAATAATGAATTCCTTTCCTAAAGCAGTGCTTTCCTAGTGTGAAGGAAAGCTTGAAACTCTGTGACATGAATTCTTTAAAAGAGAATTCAAATTAGCAAACACTTTTTCTCCTTTCTGTAAGCATTGAGTAAGGTGTCAAGTAACTGTGCTCCATGGGGCAGACTTTTAGACAGAACATGCAGCTTAATATTTAGGATCCTGTGGCCAACAACTGAAGCTCTTGGTGGTGGTTTGTTCCCATAGAATAACATTGCCCCATCAGCGATTCAGCAGTGGACCAACCATCAAGTGATGGAGTGAGTGACTATGCTCTGTGGACTTGGTGGAATATGCCCCCAACCTCAGAGGCAGTGGTGTCCATGGTGGACTCTTGCTAAAACTCTGTTTCAATTTAATATTGACATTGACTTATTTTGTTTCTTTTGGTCTAATGAGTAAGATATTACCAGTTTGCTTGTCATAATCCTAAAATCATCTGACCCAGCCCTCCTGCATTATTTCTGGGGAATGTTTCATTTCAGAGTACTTTTATTTATGTCATATAACTCTAGGTTGCATTTAACCCCAGATCTCTTTTATTGTCCTCTTTCATGTTGAATAACATCTATCCACTGTCTCTCATATGATCGTGATTTAAAACCTCTGCAAAGATACAGATTGTATTTCTGCATATTGATGTTGCTTGCATAAGGAGCTGGCTTCCAAAGGCAGCACTCCAAAGAGACAGGAGCACTGATATTGTAATGCCTGAAGCCTGGATTTCAGGACCAGCTCTACCAGTCACTAACTCAGGCAAAGTGAAGACAAGATATGTAAATTAAAGGTCGTAGTCCATACCCTGACTACTTCACTAGGCTGCAGCGTCATTGGAGATAATAAAAATGAAAGAGCTTTGCTAATTGTACAGCCTGAAGCAATGACTGTTTTGACTATTACCTGGTTATTCTATCTTCTGAGGTTTACTAAGTTTTATAGATGGGTTGAAGGTATATGTATCTTTAAGAGTAATTGAGAAAATGCATTTTTGAAGCTTTCTGCCAAGTCGTTTATTTTATTAGGGTTAACAGTAATAAAGAACATGATGTTGGTTTCTATGATCGATGTATTGCCAAGGCAGAGAGCCCATGACTTGGGTCCAAATACTGATTGCAGTTGTCTTGTTTTTCCTATGGATAAGACAAAATATAAGAGGAAGATTTCTCCTTGTACAGATTCAGCTTGTCTGGCTTATAATTGACCAGCATTGCAAGTCAGGAAAAGATGCTTAAGAAACGATTCAAGGAAGATCAGCAGAAACTGGATATTTCCTAATTTACCTGGATTTGTGGATGTTACCAAATTCAGATTATTGTTTCTTCTTTGAAATCATTCCTACTTGTTATCTCAGTGAACTTAATGTGGCCATAAGGTTTACCAGCTCCTCCAGAAATATGTACTGGATTCTTTTTTTTTTTTTTTTAGCCCCTCTATCTGCTTCAGCACCTTCTCTTTGGATCCTTTTCTCTTTAAAAGATGTGCCAGGTGTGAAACATCTGCAAGAGTCTCTTAAATTCTCAGTCATTAGCCTAATCACCATTTCCTTCACAGATAGTCTCAGGGACCATCCATTGACTAAGATGGAGTTTCTCTTCTAAGCATCACTGGAACTTTTCTCTCTAAAAGAGTGAGAATTCTTTTAGCAGACACTAGTCTTGTATGGAAGCAGAACAGGCATACAAGATAAGCATAGCCTTACCCAAAGAGAAAATATAGTAAGGACCATTTTCTTTTGCTAATCTTAGATTGGAAAACCTTGCAAAATTGGGTTCAGTCCTGAGAAATCCCATTGTATTAAGTCCTGTCTAATCAAAACTAAGGTTCTTGGCATATTTTGCTTATCAGAGTGACTTTCCAGCTAGTTGGTGTGGATAAGAAGAATGAGATTAATCTTCTGAGACTCATAACAAGAATCATTTATTATATTTGGATACATCACTTCTGTGGCTAAGATGCTGTTGTTTTTGTTATATGAATTTAGTTATCCAAATGCTTTTCTCTATATGACAGAGTGAATAATTAAATTATGAATGTAGGGAAGGGGTGGTACAAAAGAATTATGTGTTATCCATCCTTTCTCATATGAATTTTATCAAAATCCTGGATGTTTTTGTTTGCTTTTCTTTTAAAGCAAAAGAAACTTAACCTTCAGCAATTTTCAGAATATAAGAAACAAGAAGATGGTAAAGAATATGTTTGTCCAATGGAATTGGGACAGGCATCAGGTAGTGCATGTAAGAAAGTCTCTGGACCTGGTTTGGACATGAGCTTGTGTGACGAAGATGATTTGGACTGATTAGAGCAAGTAAATATAATCCTACATTATCTCTTTGAGTGTGCTTCCAGCACTCAAACACTAAGTGGAAATTTTGTACACTGCATCTGCTAATCAGGGATTATCTCCTCATATAACTAAAAATAAAGACAATAAAATAATAGTAAATACTTTCAGATCACTTATTACATTCCAGGTACTATCCTAAGCACTTACTAGATATTAATGTTCATGGTAATCTTAAAAGACATAGAGAGTGTTCTTATCCTCGTTTTAAAGATAAGAAAACTGAGGCATGGATTGCTTAAATGAATTACCCTAGGTCTCCAACCTGTCAGGCCAGCTCCAAAGCCTGTGCTGTTTAGCTATCTTATACCATCTCAGTATTATGGAAATCTACATATTAAAACAAGTCAGGAATGGACAGGTCATCCTAACCTTTTCAGATTAAACTCACAGGACTGCGTATAGGTCTCCTAAGCAGAACTGCTTTTGGTACTGTTACCAAAGTCATTAGACTAGATGTGTCAGTAAAATGTTTCTTCTAATTTTTCACTTCCAGTAGCACTAATGAGAGGAGATTGTCATCAAAAGTGTTCTGTTGCTCCTACTTCATTCAATACCATTTGCATTATTTCTTCTTAGAATTTTGTTCATTTTGCTACATGTTCCTTGAAATTGTGAAAATGAATATGTCATGTTGTGGTTTGTTCTTTGCAGATGGAAGATTCAGAAGGGACAGTGAGACAAATAGATGCATTCTCTGAAGGCATCAACTGACAGTAAGTTGGTAAAATGAATTGAAAATGTTATTTTAAAAATATCTTTCAGAATAACCCCAAAGGACTTCACGCATTTTGAATGCATGAAGAATGCATAGTTCTGAGCTCTTGGCCCTCAGTGTGTGACTCCCTGTCTCCTTGTTTTCCAGCACATATTAAAAGAAGACAACATGTTTAAAGATTTTGCTACCCATTCCCCCAGTACCAGCATCACAGACGAAGACTCAGATGTTTGACCCTAGCACCTGGATACTTGTGAATGAGAATGTAATGTTTTTCCTCTATTTAATGTAAAAATCTGTAATAAATTCTATTTAATAAAGTGTTGCATTTAAGATAAATCTTTTACCACAGTGTTTCCATTCACATCCACAGTATAGAGGATTTGGGGAGCAGGAACCAGTGTGTGAATGATTTTATCACATCTGGGTTCACTGCAGCTATCTAAGTATGACATTATGTGCTTTCAAAATCAGTAAGTGGAATTCCTTTAAAAAGCATTCAGTGTACCCACTAAATGCCAGCCACGTCTCTACTTGCCTCTTATTGTCTTTTTATGTATTTTTCTAAATATAAACAGTACATAGAAAATAGAGCATTTATTTTGTGACATAAGGAAGATGGTGAAAAGATCACATTTTAAAAATAATATGGTGATCAAAATTTCTTATACCAGCTGGTCCCTGAAGAGGTCAGAATGATCTTTCTTTCACCGCAACTGAATTTTAACAATGTTGATCATTGAGGCTAAATTAATATATAGGAAATACTCCTCTTTTAATAAAACACCACAAAGTTGTTGAGCAGTTAAAGAATTTCAGCCATAATCTTAGATCCTTTTACCTCGTAAGAAAGAATTAGAGGGACATTAGTATACTGTTAACTTGATTATATCCAGAAGCCCCTTCTTCCAAAAAATATGTAGAATAATCCAAAAACAAAACAAAAACCTTTACAGTGTTAAGTTTCTTATTTTTGTCTTTTAAAAATACATCATTACATCAAAATAATAACAGTCTGCCTAAACATTTTAAGTGTACATTTCTCAGGCTATCAATAGAAAGGAGCTTTTTAAAAAGCTGAATATTTTTCTGAACATTTTGTTTCAGAGTTCAAAAAAATTGAGGCTGCAAAATTACTTTTATAATGACTATTTTGTGATGATAAAATGTAGTTCATGTTTTTGCATAGCTAGCAATGGGCCCAAATATTCTTTGTAAAGAAAATAGAAAGCTGCAACAAAAATCTACCACTGTGTTTATTTTTTTTAGGAATATTAGAAAAATATTCTATTTTTATTCAGTGCTACATAATTCTTCATGGTAGCCTACCATTCATTATTTGGTACCTGTATTGGCCTCTTACTGTATTTGGGTTTTATTTTAGTATGACTATATGTTACCATTTGAAAAACTCAATTTGTTGTTATTAATAGAACCTGATCGAGAATACCAGGAGACTGTTACAGATGCCAAAAATTCTCTATTCAGGACAATATAACATAACTAACTGATGATATGTATTAAGGTTAAAAAATTTTTGATGACGTATTTTATCTACAAATATCATGCACTGCTGGTATTACCATATGAAAGGAAATAAAGTTGATTGATAATTGCCTCAAATTTTTATTGTGGTTAGTGTAAGTAATCTGCCCTCTGCTATAGTCATGTGATTTATTAGGAAGGGCTGTGATTTTTGTTTGTAGCATTGATAGTTCTAATATGCAATTGGGAAGGGAAAACTGAAGGATTGATATGTTAGTAGTAACAATAGAGCAATCTAAATATGAACAAGTATATATATAATTAGGACAGTTCAAACTAGTTATCTTTAAAGATTCAAAATACTTATTTCTAACTAGATATTTTAACTTTGGAAAGTGAGTTTATTTAACTGAACCTTAAAATTTATTGAAAATATTTCTTTAGATGATGAGTTCACTGCATCAGCAATCACAATAAACTTTATTTAATTAACTATAGAATTTTCTTAGCTATGTCTGACTTTTTGTTTTCCTTAAGATGGTTTTAGTCCTTCAGCTTACAGAAAATGGGTTATTGTTTCATTTTTATGTCACCAAAAACCTTAAATTGTGTTAGAATAATGGTATCATAATTGATGTTGAACAACTAACTCTGTGTTGTAAAATTCTCTGTAACTCTTGTGTTGTCTTTGGATGCAACAGAAAGCATATCCAAAACTGAAAGGCTGCCGAAAAGAAAGGTAAACAATTTATATGCTTCACTATATACTATCTTAATCATTCCTGAAGTTCTAATGTGAGACACATATTCATTATGAAGCAAAAGGGTGCTGTCAGAGAAAGCTTTGCGAGGTCATGTTGACAGGCCCCAGCCCTGGCCAGGGTTAGTCTTCGACTGTCTTTTTGGTCAATACTCAAAGAATGGATCATCTTTGAGAGGCGGGCTCACTCACATATTCCCAGGAAACAGGTGTATAAACCAGAATATGAAACTGTTTTTGATGATGCCTTTAATGGTCTTGCAGCCTGGGATGTATGCATGAATCTAACCAGTTTGGTCTCATCCTGCAGTCATCTCTGTGGAGGAAGCCAAATTATAAGGTCAGCTGGCGAGCGTGGAGTCAGAACAAAGGCACATTAGTTGGAAGTTAAATGATACCGAATTACAATCATCTAGACCAGTCATTTTCACAGGAATAGTACCAGCTTCTAGGACATACACTACAGTGGTTTTGATATTGCTCTAGAGGGGCATTGCTGAATTTTGCCACTTTAAGCCCTACTTCCGTGTGCTGGCCATCCCTTCCTATTTAATACAGTTTTGTTTAAAAAAAAGTTAATGTGATTGAGTAACTATCAAGTACTAGTTTTTCCCTGGGCCTAGGAGAGATATAATTTCTCATTATGTATTTATTCAATCAGTTTAACCCTGATTTACTTATTTCCATGTACTTATTCTTTATTTTCCATATTCCTTATTTCCAAGTTCATAAAGTCCCCTCTTGTACTGACTTCCATCAAAGCGGTTTTAGAAATTATTTCAAAAAAATATATCAACTCACGTTTTCATAAACAAAATGTAAAAATTTTGCTAAAAGTTTAGTTAAATAAATAAAGAAAGAAATTGTTAGTAACAGAAATGTAATATGAAACAGGATCCTTGCCAGAGGGTCTGAGGAGAGCATGCAGAGGCATTTCGATAGGTTCAGTGTTTTTTTATTTGAACAACAGCAGCTTTGTGAGAGGTCAGATTTGACATAGATTGCAATTCAGTTCTGCTTTAATTTCTTGTAATTGCAGCTTTTTGCTTTAAAATTAATGAATGTTTCTATTTAAAATATGAAACTATTTTATGTTTCTTAGGCACTCCCTCCTAAGACAGAGGCAATGGCTGTTGACCAGGACTGGCCTAGTGTTTACCCTGCTTCAGCGCCATTTAAACCTTCTGCAGTCCCTCTTCCTGTTAGAATGGGTTATGCAGTAAAAAAAGGGAGTGCCCATGGCAAAGGAGGGAAATCTAGAACTTTTAAAGGTAAGATAAGTTGTTGGTTCATGGGCTAAGACACCCAAATAAATGCCGATCTTCCCCCCTTCTACCCTCCTTTACTCAAGGCTCAGTATATAGCAGCTTAATATATTTTAACTTAAAAATTTGTCCAGGTCATAATGGATGTTGTGATTTGATTATCCGTGTTAAAGAAGACTCAAAAAATCCTAAGCACTGAAAAATGTAATTAATGAGTCCTATGGCTTCCTTTGTGGCCTTTTCTATTAAATCTTTACTATATTTTCAAGCAGAACTAAGAAAAGTGAAATAACCTAATTTGAGATGGAGATTTGGGAGGTGAAGGTTCCAGTTTTCAAAAAGTAATTTTAAATCTTTCTGTCCAGAAAGTACAATATTATTCAGTAGTATCATTATAATCCACCAAATTTTACTTCTTTATATTTCTTAAAGCAAAATAGGTTATGCCTTATTTGATAGGATCTGCAGTGATTTATGAACTATAGGTTTTTAAAAGAAAATAAGTCAAATTAAAAAAAAAAAAAACTTTTTTAGAGACAGGGTCTTGCTGTTTCCAGGCTGGAGTGCAGTGGTTATTAACAGGCACAAATATAGTGCACTGCAGCCTCAAACTGTTGAGCTCATGTGATCTTCCTGCCTCAGCCTCCTTAGTAGCTGGGACTATAGGTGGGCATCACCTTGCCTGGCTATATGACAGTTGAATTTTGTAATGGTAAATGTGAGTTAAGATTTGAACATCTACACTTTGAGATTCCATCATGACCCATGACAGCTACTTAGTTTTCTCACTGTGTAAATGGATAAAATAATGGTACCTGTTTCATCAAGTTTTTAGGATAATAAAACAACAATAACAGGTAATAGCACTGGTTATGTATCAAGCGCTATTCTAAGTGCCTTACATATTTTAACTTTGATTATTCCCATATTGCAGATGAGGTATCTAAGGCACAGAGAGGCTAAGAAACTTTCCCAAGTTCACACAGATTGTGTGTGTTGGACTCAGGATTTAAACTCATGCAGGTGCAGCTCCAGGGCCAGTATCTTCAACCACTTTGTAGCCCTGCCTCTGGTGTGGTTCTGTACTTGGCACATTAAAAGCCATTAAGAACTATTAGTAGATATTATCCACATAAATATGTTAGTCAAGAATTTAGAAATTTAGGTTTGGAGTCTAGGCAAAATCCTAGATTAATGGATCATCCCCATAGTGTAGTTACATAAAGAGTGACGATAGATGAAGTCTCCAAACAAGAGTATGTAGAATAAAAAGAGAAGCAAACACACAGTCTTCAGGGAACTCTTGACATTTAGAAATGGTCAGGCAGAAAGAAAGTATTCAAAGAGATAGAGAGGGAACTGCCAGAGAAGTGGAGGACAAATGTGGACAAGGGAAGAAACACTCAACATGAGTGGACTGTCCATGCCATCCAGTGCAGCAATCATCCCCAGGGAGGGTCTGAGAAACAGCTCCTGGGCCACCTGCCAGGTCAGTTCGTGAACTTGGAGAGAGCAGTTGTAGTAGCATGGCAGAGGTGGAATCTAGAGTGCAGAAAATTGTGGACTACATGGGAGAGGATGAGTGGCAGGTGGCCCAGTTAGTTCATCCTTTCAAGGAATTGACCAGAGAGAGAGAGACACGGTAGATAGCTTGGCTGTGAGGAGGGTGCAGGTAGAGAGGATGATGTTAAGTGAAAGGCAGGAAGGAGTGAGTGCAAGGTCTAGGGGAGAAGGACAGGGATACACTCAAAATCCAGGGAAGGGTGGTGAGTTAGCCTTGAATTCCATAAGAACCTGAGGGGATGGAAGAAAGGATGGGAGAAATGGACAGAAGATGCGATCAGAAGGGATGAAAGTTGAGGAAGTTCACTGCAGGCAGTTGCATTTTTCTGTAGAGCAGGAAGCAGTGAACGGAAATGCATAGACAGTTAACTCAGGCTTCTTAGAGGCTGGCTTCCGGTATTGTTGTTACGCAGAAGAAATTTGAAGAATGAGGGAAGTCTCTCATCTAAACAATACAGACTGACACATTTACCAGGATGTGTCTTCAGGCAGGAAGTTAATTTACTGAAGTGGAAAGTAGTGGTACAAGGCAAAAAAGAAAGAGGAGAAATTAGACAAAGGAAAACTTGACTGTATTTGAAGGAGGAATTTTTAGGCAACCAGACGTAATGGTTCCCTGACCAGCTTCTTGGTGGAAATTCAAGCACCCTGAGTGGTGAGAAACAGCCTGGTTCTGGAGCCACAGCCCAGGTTTGGTTAAAACAGAACCACCAAGGCACCAGGAAATACTCTGTAGAAAGGAGTTGTCCAGCAGGGAGGCCTGGGATTAAATGCTGCTCAATGAAAGGTCATCTTTGGTTTTCAGTTTAATTATTTCTAGAAAGACCTTTAGTTGAAAAGATGTTGGGTTGTGGCATTTCAGCAGGTTCGTTGTGGTAATGATTTCAGGGGATGGGAGAAAAGGATGGAAGAGATGCAGTAATTAAGAGTGTGGTACCAAAAATCACTGTCTCATCAGTCCGCTGGTGGGTCATTTGAAGGTTGCTTTGTAAGATGTGTCAGTAAAGGCTTGTCTAAGTCTGTGTAGATATTTAGATAGGCATAATATTCTTGAATTTAATGGTTCTAGGCTGGGCTGGCTACATAATTTGTGGAGCCCAGCATAAAATGAAAATCTGTGACTGCTTATTCAAAAAGCAGCAAAAAGTACTGTTAAAGGTACTGAAATATAAATCCTTTTCCTTCTTTTACAGTCTTTCTCTTTTGACTTGTGTTTATTTGTAACTTAATGTCATTCTAAGTGAAGAAAAATGATTATAGTGTGAATTAAATTTAGAAATTAAATTTTAAAAATTAAAACTGGCAATTATTGGCATGAATTTTACTGTTCATCTCTGTATTGTGGAATGCCGATTTTAAATGCAAATATGAGAACATTGAACTTGATGCAGAATTGCTGAAATCCCAGAGCTCGTATTTTGTAGTTTGTACGTACATATGTATATTGTTCTTACCAAAACAGTAGAAACACTGCACAAAACTAACTCAGCTACTTTTATTTCACTTCTTGACATGCACACACTGTATCAGCACCCTGCCTTTGTCTTACAGATGTGTAAGGAAGTACTGAAAGGAGAATAAACTCAGTTGTTCTGTACTTTTCTTTCTTTGCTGTCATTTTTAGCATAAGTGGTTAGCTAATACAGGGAAGTGACATGAGTAAGAGAAGATATGATAGGGTTACTTGGTCATTAGTGTTTTTTAGAAAGACATTTTTATGTGCAAAGCAAGTTCTGATTTTAAATGGAAGGCTGTTATATGTACTGGGTTTTAAAATTTCCCTAACTGATAGCTTAAGTTGCGGAACACAAATTATGTAGAGGTTATAAAAGGAAAAAATTGCAAAACAATGAAAGAGAATATGTCTTTATTTGCATGATAGCAAATGAGAATTCAACTTTCCCTTCATCAGCTATGAAATATTCCAGCTATAGCAAAAACAGACAATGTATGAGTAAGAGTTAACTTGAGCTGTTTGGTAATAACAGTGTTTTCCATATAGACAGCATCGAACTCATCCATTGGTATAGCCTGGTGCTTTCCTGCTTGACATTGGTCACTGAAATTAAAAGGAAAAAGAACATTACTGCACCTTTAGAAATTAAGTGCACATAGAATTTAAGGTCAGGATATTAAAGTAGTCACAACCCATGATATTATACCTGTATTTTCTTTCTTTTTCTTTTTTTTTTTTTTTCCTGTTCAGCCATAAGTTTTCTACCTATTATTTTTCCATCCTAGCACTGGTAGAATTTGTTCTTGGAAATTTTACCAATGGCTTCATAGCACTGGTAAACTTCATTGACTGGATCAAGAGAAAGAATATCTCCACAGCTTATCAAGTTCTCGGGGCTCTGGCAGTCACAAGAATTGGTTTACTCTGCGTAATATTAAATTGGTATTGAAATGTGTGTAATCCAGATTCATATAATGTAGAAGTAAGAATTATTGCTCATATCACCTGGACAGTAAACAATCATTTTAGCATCTGGCTTACTACTAGCCTCAGTATATTTTATTTGCTCAAGATTGCCAACTTCTCCAAACCAATTTTTCTTTACCTAAAAGAGGAAAGTTAAGAGTGCAGTTTTGGTGATACTGCCGGGGACTTTGGTCTTTTGGATTTGTCATCTCGCAGTGGTAAACACAGATGAGAATATGGGGACAAAAGAATATGAAAGAAACGTGACTTGGAAGATCAAATTGAGGAGCACTGTACACCTTTCAAATAGGACTGTATTTACGCTAGCAAACTTCATACACTTTACTGCCTGATAGATTTTTGCTATTAATCTGTTCTCTATGTAAATATCTCAAGAAGATGCGGCTTTATGGTGGAATATCTCAAGATTCCAGCACCAAGGTCCACATAAAAGCTTTGCAAACTGTGATCTCCTTTCTCATGTTATTTGCCATTTACTTTCTGTCTATAATCACATTGGTTTAGAATTCTAATAGGCTGCAGAACAAACCTGTCCTCTTGTTTTTCCAAGCTATGGGAATCATCTATCCTTCAAGCCATTCATTCATCCAAATTTTAGGAAACACGAAGCTAAAACAGACCTTTCTCTTGATTTTGTGGCAGGTGAGTTGCTGGATGAAAGGACAGAAACCCTCAACTCTGTAGATGAATCAGAGGGACATTATATGTTTTCTAGCAGAAAACAAGCTAAAGATGTCTGAAACATTTTATATTTCCTACTGGTTTTTCCATAGTGTATACATTTGAACAATTTCCAAAAGTATAACTAGAAAAGTTCTTTTACCTAAACGTATTATAAAAAAGAATATATGTGTGTGTGTGCATGTGTATGAAAACTTAAGAAATATTGACAGTAACAGTACCTTAATCAATTCTTTTCACACAAACTATCTAATCATAAAAATACAGTAAGAAATTTCTCAGAATTATAAAGCCATCTGTATTTTGTATATATTTTATGTCATCTATCAATTGAAGAATTTATGATCTATATTTGTACATCATTAAGAACTGACAATTCATCTCAGGAAATCATTGTCATTTTCCATTGTAATTTATACCACACACATGTACCGCACTGTGTTTAGATTTCATTGCTTGAACTTCTGATTTTTTGGATGGTAAGAACATTAAATTATAAATTAATAATGAAGATGCATCTTTGGGGTAGGTTTTATTCCATCATGAATCCTTATTTTATGTTTAGCATAAAGCAAACAATTGTTGTTAGAAAAAGATGTACACAATAAAATTCAAGAGTGAAAAAAATACTTAGAATAAATTTTGTTATGTGTACCATAAACAGTATTGAGGAATATGAGATTTAATACAAGTACATGAATAGTTTAGAAAAAAATAATTCCTGCAATAGGAATGAAGAACAGGCTGGGCCTGTTTTCGATGCTGTTATAAGTTTCCATGTGCAGTTATAAAAGTCATTTGCTCCAGTTTTTGAATTAAAGAACACCTTTTTTGAAGTTGAGATCTGACGTCAAATATTTAAGTTTTTTTCTAAACCACCTCTGAGTTTCTGAATTGCCAGTCATCTTCTTTATCTTCCATCCATAAATTTTTTTTAAACTTCAGATAAGGCAACTCAAATCTTCCCTACCTTAAAAAATGCTCAATATTATAAAACTAATATAGAAATTATAAAACATAATTCAATGAACCTTTCTGCAAATGTTAAATGGCATCTATGAAACCTATAAATTAATTATAGAAAATGTCTTAAAGATCTGTTTTATTATATTACTAATATTTACTATATTAATTCTTGGTATTACAAAATATTAACAATATTACCTAAACCTTAAGATAAGGCAGATCTGTATCTGATTTATTTTTTGTTTATCATATATCTCCCCCAGTGCAATGTAAGCACCATAGAAGTAGAAATCAGTCTGTCTTATTGTTGACTTCTAGGACCTAAAAGCCAGCACATAGACTGGTTGGTCAAAAGTGATATTTTGGGCCGGACGCGGTGGCTCACGCCTGTAATCCTAGCACTCTGGGAGGCCGAGGCGGGTGGATCGCTCAAGGTCAGGAGTTCGAAACCAGTCTGAGCAAGAGCGAGACCTCGTCTCTACTATAAATAGAAAGAAATTAATTGACCAACTAAAAATATATAGAAAAGATTAGCCAGGCATGGTGACACATGCCTGTAGTCCCAGCTACTTGGGAGGCTGAGGCAGAAGGATTGCTTGAGCCCAGGAGTTTGAGGTTGCTGTGAGCCAGGCTGACGCCACGGCACTCACTCTAGCCCGGGCAA
>CAUYRT010094535.1:0-60107 GCA_963574885.1 Lepilemur ruficaudatus | reverse complement strand
TTAGTTGGCCAATTAATTTCTTTCTATTTATAGTAGAGACGAGGTCTCGCTCTTGCTCAGGCTGGTTTCGAACTCCTGACCTTGAGCAATCTGCCTGCCTCGGCCTCCCAGAGTGCTAGGATTACAGGTGTGAGCCACCGCGCCCGGCATCTCTATTTTTTAAGACAGGGTCTCGGTCTGTTGCCCAGACTAAAGTGCAGTGGTGCCATCATAGCTCACTGTAACCACTGGGCTCAAGGGATCCTCCTTGTCAGCCTCCTGAGTAGCTCAGACTACAGGTTTGTGCCACTATGTCCAGCTAATTTTTATATTTTTTGTAGAGGTGGGCTCTTGCCACATTGCTCTGGCTGGTCTCAAAATCCTGGCCTCTCAAAGGGCTAGGATTACAAGAGTGAGCTATCTCTCCCAGCCACTATATCCATTTTTAAGATAAAAAAATTAGAGCTTAGAAAGGCAAGAAATGTAGCCAGGACTAAAACCTGGACCTTTTCATTATATGCTCCTGCTTCTTGGAATTCTTTATACCCATGTTACATTTCCCTTAAAAATAAGATTTCCATTGAAAACAAAAACCAAGAAAATACTTAAAAGCTGGGACTTCTCATGTTAAGATGAAAGTAAACCAGTGGAAAAGTTAGTCAAAGACTATGGGCAAATACCTGGATTAAAGACATGAATTCATAATATTAATACATTAATGATAAATTAGTATCTATGAGAGGCATAGTTTTAGTGCAATGAAAAACAGCCTTTAAAAATGTGGTCTCTGTGAACCAGGAATGAATTCCTGCAATGAAACTGGGAATATGTGATACAGGCAGAAATCATGAGGTGGACTGAAAAGGATGCTATCAGGAAAAAATGTGACCTTCAACAGTACCCAACAGAAAGGGCCATCTTACATTCTGAAGAAGAGTCTTGGTTTCTGTAACACGATCACCCTGGAACAAAGGCTGTTGCCACGGGTGATCAGTATGGTGTAAGAAATTTCAAATATCTAAATCGGATCTTCTCTCCTTCTCAGTGATCAGTCTGTTTGGTTTCCTCATGAGTGACAGTACTGGAGGATGAAGCTGAGAAGATGGATAGGGCATCTTCTGCCTTAATCTCCAGTGAAGTGGCCCACTAGGGGAGCTGCTGTGGTGTGAGGAGTCCGGTCAGCTTGGGCCACGTTTGATTATGTCCACAGGAGCTGGAAACCCAGGAAACCGGACCAAGAGCACAGACCAGCCAGGCTTCAAAAAAAGGGCTAGATCTTGAGGTGTCACCTAAATCAGTTAACTTCATCTCCTGTTGCCAAATTTTTACCACAGCTACACTAGAAAGAGAAATGTCCTCAATCCTGTGGCATTTTCTCTGACCTACGACCATATAAATTCTGCTATGAAAAATTCACATCAAAGTAGAAAATGAGTTTTGTTTTAAAAATATAGCACTGGCTCCTGTTCTTCTATTAGCATTCCCCTCCTTTAGAGAACATCAACAGGCTTGCCTTTCAGTCTTCAAGGGCATTAGGCTCTTCCCTGTGTCACGGTTTTTTCACTTGCTGTTCCCTCTGCTACTCCCCATCCCTTACTCACCTTTTGGGGATCAGCCTAAACATCACCTCCTTCAGGAAGCATCCCCTGACCCCCAAACACTAGGCAGGCACCTTCTGTTACACACAATCACAGGTGTTCTCTTCCTTTGTAGTACTTATTCATGACAGACATGTCTTTGCATGATTATTATTTATTTGTGCCCTCCTCCTCCCGCTTCCCCACAGAACTGAAGAGGAAGGGACTCATCTCTCCCGTTTTGTTCCCTACTATATACTCAGCCCTACTGATGGCTCCTAAGACAGGGCCTGTCCACAGCAAACAGTATCGACGACTGTTCCCATAAGTGTAGGAATTCTGTCATTATTCATTTTTGTATTCCCAATTATCTCTCATGACAGTATGAAAATGGATATTAAATAATGTTCTCACATTTGCTTATCACAATATATGATTTTCCCCTCAGAATAAAAAGTTCCTATTCTTGTGTCAAATTTCAAAATATTCCCTACATCGCCATTAAGACATCATCTGAGAAAAGAAAAGTATGAGGTTCTAAAACATTGATTCCCAACCTTTATAAAATTTCTACTGACCACAGTGAAAGACATAATGTCATTAAGTATAAATACTCCATTTTATTAAGGTACTATGGTGGCACATAGATTAATTCTTTTCACTGAAAGGCAAACAGCAGTTAAATTTATTATGTCATAATCTGAGGGTATGAGATACCCCTCTAGAAATAACCGAGTACATATACCAGGTTCTTTTAAAACCAGGGCTAGAAATTACTGCCTAAATTTTTTGGCTTTGTTGATGATGGGTATAAAATATTTCAGGGACTTTGTATTTTAAGGAAAATTTGATCTATAGTCTTTAGGATGAAGTGAAAGGTTGGCTGTTACCACGAAATACATGCTCTCTAGCCAAATTCTTTGCGGTTAATGACATAGTTGGATTTATCAATATTCAGGATTCTTGGTCTAAAATGTTAAACCAGGTTACTACAGTTGTTGGACAAATAGCATCAATTTCATGCACAGTCTTACTCTGTGATCCTACCTCCTACAATGGGATCCACAGGATGGAGAAGTCCCAATGTTGTTGTTCCATCTGGTTTTCTTCTTTCAAATTCACACTGCAATGACCACAAGTATTCAAATGGAATAAACTGTTTTAAACAGAGATTGAGCACCCCTTATCTGAAATGCTTGAGACCAGAAATGCACTGGATTTCGGACTTTTTCCCAATTTTGGAATATTTGCATATACATAATGAGGTATCTTGGGGATGGGACACAAAATTCATTTATATTTCATATATACCTTACAGACATAGCCTGAAGATAACTTTACAAGTATTTTTAATAATTCTGTACACCCATCACGAGATCAGGTGTGGAATTTTCCACTTGCGGTGTCATGTTGGTGTTCAAAAAGTTTCAGATTTTGGAGCACTTTGGAATTTGGATGAGGGATGCTCAACCTGTACCATATACATATATGTAGCTCACTAGGAAGTCTTACTTTAATCAAACTAATACTACAGGTGGCTATCATTATCAAACTCAAATACTGACTTTTTCATCTGTATTCATGTACATAGGTATTGATGGACTAAGGAAATCTCAGAATTTTAAAGAGCTGTGTGGGCTACCTAGTTCTCCCAACTCTATCAAAAAAGGAGGATCAGGGAAAGGGAGTGACTTGTCCAAAGTCATATATGAATCCACTCGGTTTTAAAATCAATGTGCTAAACAGTATTTCAAAAGACCAGAATATGTTTTCTTGTAAGATTAAAATGAATTATGCAGTACACTTTCTAATTTTAGAACACATTAACTTCATTTTTTAAAAAAATCCAGAACAGAGGATAAGATTAATCATTACTTTACAAACAAATACAGATGTTCCTCAACTTACAGTGGGGTTATGTCCAAATAAACTCATAGTAAATTAAACATGTCATGAGTTGGAAATGCATGTAATACTTGAGAAACCCCTTGTAAAGTAAAAAAATCCTACGTAGGAGACTACCTGTCCATTATTAATTTTTCTACTGTTGAGTGTTATAGTGATGAAGAGCCCTATGGCAGATATAGATCAAAAGCACACAAGCAATTGAAAACTTCAAGTTTCAGGTGACTCGTATCAGTAGATAGAGGGGAAGAACAGGAAAAGCTCAATCACCTGGCTATTAACAAGCCGACGGGTCAGTTTTCCTCCAGATTCCTTAACGATGCGGTCAATCTGCTCCTGCTCTCTTTCTAAATTATTGCTTTTAAACTTATCTTCAAGCATATCTTTGTCTTTCCTGAAAACACACATTAATACTAAGTAACAAAAAAAAAAAGATAAACAACATGAAAATATTAAAATGAATTCTAAACATGAATACAAGTGAAGTGGAGACATTTTACTGTCACCTATTTTAATGACCTGGTAAAGGACCCTAATAACATACACGCAGTAAGGCACACTTAATATGCTATTTCTTTCCCTTTTTTGTCCAGTGTTACTTGTCCTAAATGTTTTTCTGGGCACATTCACAAAAATGAATTCTACCTCAAACATTATTTTGAAGGGGAAAAAGTATATAATTTGTTTTTTTAAAGTTCAATTTTTTTCTTTTTCAATTTAGGGGCCATGCTAATCTCTGTATCGTTCCAATTTTAGTATATGTGCTGCCAAAGCAAGCACAAAAGTTCAATTTTCAAAAACTTAAGATAAACAGACATTTAAAATGTGTAAATCTTAGGAAGAGAACAAAGAAATTTGTCACAAGTTTACTTTTTTGCATGATGACAGCAGAAATCCCTGTTAACTACAGCCCTCCCCAAAGTTGCCAGGGAGGTGCTGGGCAGTCAGGGCTGGCTGTCAGCGGTGAGTGGACGGACATGGCTGCTGCCAGGGAGGATCAGCGGTTCCTCACTGCTCCCACCAGCTGATGTCTAGTGGAAAACATGCATGCATCTCGGTGACAGCCCATCTATTTAGGAGGCAGCTTTAACTGCATTCCTGTGAACTCTTTGCTCCTTTATGGAATGAGGTAATGAATATACATTTTTTCTTAAACAAATAGTTCTGTTTAAATAAACTCACTGACAAGATGAGCCCCTAAGGATAACTTCTTGGTTTTAAAACTAAGAATACACATTCAGAACTGTGTTCGGACAATTCCATACAGTGCTTTGTATGAGAAGAGGTGTATCATGTCATCAAAATGGACTTTCATGCCAAAAACCCACCACCACTGACATAGTAGGACATGTCTTCTCAAGTCAGGCCCTGAATCAGTATTTTCACCCCTTACTAGCTTGAAAAAGACAGCTTAACCGTAATATTTCAAAGATTTCTTACTTTTTATTTTCCTTATTGGGACTTTTGAAGGCTTGTGCTTCGGCATCTCCAGAGACTTCCTTCTCTCTTGGCCAGCAGCTGCCATCCTCCCCACTCTGCGAAGTGTCTGATCTATCTTTCTGCTTTTGAGTTTTTTGCAAGTCTGCCATGAAGTCTATGCTCTGCTTCAGGCTCTGAATTCTTTCCTAAAAATATTCAAAAATATTCTTATTGTTTACTTGTCATTAACTTTTAAAGTAATGCATTTTTTCCCCACAGGAGTTCGCCCTTCTCCTATCATTAACAAGGGAAGAAAAACAATTACATGTAATTATACCAAGACACTACTATATTTAGGAAGACAATAATGTCTATTCCTTCAATTTTTATAATTTAATTTCCAATGTAAGAGAAAGCTTTACAACTTTATTGCACTATCAGTAAGTTAACAGAAGAGAAAGTATGAATTAAGACTAGTATTCTTTGTAGTACTGAAAAAATAAAATTTAATTTAATAGTGTATTAACATTTTATATTTTAAAGACTAATCTTGTGAAACTTAAGAATTATGAGGTGTATTAAAACCGAAAGCATAGTTAATCATGATATTCCTAAAAGTAAAAAAAAAAAAAATAAAACCTAAAGCATGTGAAATACCACTATGTTCTAGTATCCTACAGTGATCACCGGTGACTGCGGCACTTTGCTGTGTGTGAAAACAACATGCCGTGAGAATAAAAGGTTGGTAGCCTACTTCCTTTTTCAGAGTGCATAATGTTCTTACTAACCAAAGAAGTCTTGTTTCTATTTTGTAAAACATGTGCTTAATTTTCCACTGCAATGATGTGATGTAAAATTTCCATTGTGCTTAAGGGTTGAGGTTTCTGGGTAAATTTTACAGAGGCAGATTGGTTCCTACTGACTTACTCTGCCTTTTAACTCTGAGGGTTGTCATTGGATAAAATATGGAGTCCAGCCTGCTTAGGGCTGCCCAGGAACAGCACGGAAGACTTTTGAAGAATAACAGAAACTAAGAACTGGAAAGGACCAGAAGTTATTCAAACAAGAACAATGCATCCCAGAAACACCAAATGACTCACCTAAGGTCACAAAACCAGTGACTAAGATCAGGCCTCTTGTTACCTCATGACAGGCCTTCTCACCACACTATGCCATACTAGTGGTGCAGATGGTGAGATCCTCAAGAACAAATTCTGATATTTTTGCTAGAGTTTTAAAGTAATCTTAAAATATATTTTATTTTTATTAATTTTAATTTTTTTTTTGAGATTGGGTCTTACTACGTTGCTCAGGTTGGTCTTGAAATCCTGAGTTCAAGAAATCCTCCCATCTCAGCCTCTCAAATAGCTGGTATTACAGGCTGTGCACCACTGAGCCCAGCTAAAGTAATACATTTTACTGTAAATAAAGATATGGGTAGAGGAGAAATTAAAAACCTTAATCTAGAGAGGAACAGTACTAACAGGTTAATTGTTCCAGTACTTTTCTTAGCATTATATATATATTAGCAAACTGGAATTACATTGAATATTTGATAACAAGCATTTTCTTCAGTCAATAAGTTATAAGCATTTCCTGTCCATATCAATAAATATTTTTAAAAATGTTTTTTTTTGTTTGTTTTTTTTGAGACAGAGTTTCACTCTGTTGCCCGGGCTAGAGTGCTGTGGCATCAGCCTAGCTCACAGCAACCTCAAAATCCTGGGCTCAAGCGAGCCTTCTGAGTAGCAGGGACTACAGGCATGCACCACCATGCCTGGCTAATTTTTTTTTTTATATATATATATTTTAGTTGTCCAGCTAATTTCTTTCTACTTTTTTTAGTAGAGATGGGGTCTTGCTCTTGCTCAGGCTGGTCTTGAACTCCTGAGCTCAAACGATCTGCCCACCTTGGCCTCCCTGAGTGCTAAGATTATAGGTGTGAGCCACCAAGCCCGGCCTAAAAAAATGTTTTTAGTAATTGCAATGTAGTCAATCTTGTGCATATACCCTGATTTAATTAACAACCTATGATGGGACATTTAGATTTCCAAGTTCCTGCTATTTACAAATAAAAGTCCCACGAATATTACTGCAAATAAATCTCTCTAGGAATCTCTCTCTAGGATACATTCCTAGAAAAGGAAATACTCGGTCAAAGAGAATGAGTATTTTTAAGGCTTTTGACACTTACTGCCAAACTGCTTTCCTGAAAAGTTACATCAATTTATTTAATGTTTGACAGTTTCTCTGAATCCTTGACAAACTGAATAATATCATTTAAAAAGAAAAGCCAGCTAGGCATGGTGGCGCATGCTTATAATCCCAGAGCTTTGGGAGGCCAAGGAGGAAGCAGGATCACTTGAAGCCAGGAGTTCAAAACCAGCCTGGGCAACACAGCAAGACCTCCGTCTCTACAAAAAATAAAATTAAAAAAATTAGCTGGGAATGGTGGCGCACACCTGTAGTCCCAGCTACTTGGGAGGCAGAGACAGGAGAATTGATTGAACCCAGGAGTTTGAGGCAGCAGTGAGCTACAATGACACCACTGCACTCCAGCCCGGGTGACAGAGCGAGACTCTGTCTTTCCAAAAAAAAAAGCCAATTTGATTTTTAAAAACCCCATCTCTTACTTTGCTATCTACTCTAAAAATATCAGTGAGTTTGATTATTTCTGTAACTGCTCACTGGTGTTCCTCTGTGCATGTCCCTTAGGTCATGTCTTACTCATCTCTGTATGCCTAGGACCCGAAATAAGCGCTGGCACATAGTAGGTACTCAGTAAATGTTGGCTGAATAGGCTTAGACCACAGAGTTCTCAGTAACCTTTTTACTTTCACTCTAAAATTTTACAAAGCAGAACCTACATCAAGACTACTTCGGAATTTTTTTAACCTACCATGTACAAAATCAAAATATTTCAATTAGAGGAATTTTCTAAATTTAGAAACAAGTCACAGGGAAGAATTAAGTTTAATTTTACTTTGAAAGCAATGCTGTCTTCTTTTTTGGTAATTAAAAAGTCTCCAAATCAGCATACTGTTCATTGATCCCCAGTTTTATAATATTAAATGATTAAAAGAACTGACTCTTTGCTGTTAATATAGCTAACACTTACTGAGTGCTTACCCACGTACAGGCATAACTCTATGAGGTAAGTACTATTATTATCCTCATTTTATGGCACAGGAAAAACGCTGAAAAAGGTTACATGACCTCAGATCACACAGCTTCTAAAAGGGTAGAGCCAGGACTTGAACCTTGATTGGCCTGATTCCAAAGCCACTACACTACACATTGTACTGTTTGTACTATTTGTTTGCACTATAATGCAGCATTCTACTCAAATGTTTATTCAGGCAATGAAAACAGTTATCCTTCATCTGTTTATTCTCCACAAAAATAACATGTCTACTAATAGTCACTATTTGGGTGTAACTGAAAAAAGGATGAATGATTACTCCACAATCTTTTTAATGAACATTCAAAAACAGTTATCTTTGAAAAGATACCATTGACGTGCAGGTGTGCTGGGCTCTCTTGGGAGCACTAACTACTATTAGAGACGTTAACTCAGAAAGTCTAAATTTAAATGTTTAAAAATCACTGTTGTAATGATCCCTCCCATCTAGGGTGGAGAGAACAGTCAACAGGAAGCCGTAACACAGGATGGGCAGGGCTCCTCAACAGGAAGAGATCTGAAAACAATGGGGGGGGGAGGAAGGAGAGGAGGGAGGGAGAGGGAGGAAGGGAAAGAGGGAGGAGGGCAGAAGGAGAGGGGAAAGTGGAGAAAGGTTTATTTTCTGTGCTTCTAATCATTCCATCCATCTTCAGCAAAATTCAAGAGCTACATTATTTACGGAAGAGAAGATACCAGTAAATCAAAGTTGATTAACAAAAATTAGACTCCCCTCCCCCCAATTCAATGTACACATTTTGGGGTGACCAAAGACTATATTTGCTGAATGCACTTTTATTTCACATACAACAATAACAAGGATGTCCAGGTTTTAAACTTGGAATATGGCTTGGTTCTAGATTCTGAGAGTCTTGAGAATGGTATCAACATTTTATATTCCTCTTTCCTGTAAATTTTGCCCAAGATGTGTAACTGGCTTATAGTATCCTAAGTCTTTAGGAAAGGGTGGGAACTAATGTTGTCCAAATACTAGAGTACAAAAATAATCATCAATCCAAATGTTTTTCTTTCCTTAGTTAAGTGAATCCAAGAATCTCTCAGAGCCAAGCACACAGACACTCAGATATCTGCACACCACGGCATTTCTTTAAACGTAAAACTGTAATACAGATTGTCCTTATAAAAATCAGAAAATCATATACAACACATGACTCATTTCTATCACCCTTTAACTTCCCTCAGTCTGAGCTCAAGCTCTCAATTCCGATTCCCTTTTCCTTCTACTTGTATATTACACTCGCTCATTTCTTCCTTGTAAAATCCCTATCCTATCTTGCTGTTCTTTTTCATAGTATCCTCCCTACTCTATCTCGTACCTAGAATCAGAACATTAATGCTAGAAATCATCTCGGAGATCACAAATCAAACCTTTCTTTCCAGATGAGAACAGAGTCCCAGGGTAATATGGTGCCTAAGGTCCACGGGTTAGTGGAAGAGAGCTAAAACTAGAACTTAGTCTTGGGCCTGCCTGCCATGGTCTGGTGCCAGGATCATCCTCAATTAGTTTCCCTATAGTATTCTCTTACCAGTAGGTTCATCCTGCTCAGAGCTGGAGAGAAACCTCAAAAGATGTGACTTACCCCGCAAGTTCTTTTCTCCTAGCAGATGCATAGTGATCACCTCAGGTTATCCTTTAAGGTTTTTTTCATCAACTGTCACTCTGGGAAGACAATGTTTTGCCACTATCTACAGTATCTCAGCTTTAACTTCTCTTATGCAGAGCTTCATGATGATGTGTCTGTGCATGTGCACACACTTCTCCCACTTCAAATGCCTTACTACACATTCATTTGCATCCTTCAAGGAAGAGAGTGTGCTCTTGTGGAGAGGTGGGTTTAATTTACTTCCAAATTATTTCTCATTTGTATATCATCACACATCACTTAATGATGTGAATACCTAGAAATGTGTCAGTAGGTGATTTTGTCATTGTGTGAACATCATAGAGTGTACTTACACAAACCTAGAGGGTATAGCCTATGCTTGCATCATTTTGGGAAAGGGAAAAAAAAAATAGAGGGTATAGCCTACTATATACCTGGGCTTTATGGTATAGTCTACTGTTCCTACGCTACCAGCCTGTACAGCATGTTACTGTACTGAATACTGTAACACAACACAGTGTAACACGATGGTAAGTAATTGTGTATCTAAACATATAGCAAAAGTACAATAAAAATAAGGTAGTGGTATACTTATATATGGTCTGTCCATTGACTGAAAACATCTTATGTAGTACATGACAGCATTTTCTTTCCACTGGAAGTTCTGTGCTTCATCCAGAAGCACAGGACTGACCAGAACATTACATTCAATCATTGCAAATGGAAACAGAGAGCTTTCCTTCCTCATAAAGGGTCTCTTATTTCATCCAGTCTTATTCTGGAATTCAGGTTGATATTTCTTCCACAGCAAAATTATGCTGCCCGTAGCAAAATTAAGTCTATCTGGTAAATATCAATTCAAAAGCCTCTGAAGAAATAAGTACAAGAGATTGTTAATATTTATTTATGTCAATCCCAAATGAGACTATTCCTGCCTTAATTTTCTTCTATTTATTCAAATTTTTTTCATTTAGTATTTCTCCTACTTTAATATGATCCGCTAATAAAATAAAATCAATGCCAATCTTTATCACTAAGACCAGCAAACATATAGATTTTATTATTTATGATGAAGAGGTTCCTTTACCTGGCTAAGAATTTTCATCCCTGAGTGCAATAGCTTCTTTGCGGCTTTATAATAAATGGTCTCTGGTTTGTTGTAAATCATTGCATTAGTACACATTAGTTTGAAGTTATCCTGCAGAGAATATGAAAGAGGAAAATGCATTACAACAAAACAAACTCCCCAGCCCCCAGCTTGAAACCATATAGGTCAGGGCCACTAAAAAACTTAAAAAAAAAAAAAAAATCTAAAAAAAGAGCAACATTCTTTTCTTTGTTTACTAAACAATACTAATAACAATTTACTAAGTTTTAAGACTCACCAACAAAACAAATACTGCTTAATTTATTTAAATATGCTACAACATTCTTTTCAAAATTCTTAAACATTTTATAGTACCTCTGTATAAACTTTAGATCCCAGAATGAAATTTTTAAATGAGTTTCTTCAGTATAATCTTACTGCACACAAAAAGAATTTAAAGAAAATATTTCTATCTCATTTAATAATCTTTGCTGAGTAGTTAATGTAATTAAAACATATTACTCTTAGTTTTAAAACAAGCATCTTAAGTTTCCATTTAGGAATATTTTATTTCAAACCTTAACTGAAAACTGGGAACAGTGCTACACTACCACAATATTTCCTGCCAAATTCACATTAACTGAGCAAAAATGTTAAAACATTCACACTATTTTTCTTTTAAGTGTTTGGATACTATCATAAACTAAACATAATTTGCAGAATGTTGCAAAATCATGCCAATGAAAAACCATACAACCTCAAGGAGTTAAAACATGTAACTAGAGTAGCCAAATTATCAAAACAATATTTTTGGCTTAAATTTCAAAGTATGTACATATACTAGAGAACTTGATCCCACTGCATTTTTTCATGGTTAAATAATTTTTACATCTATAAATGTAAGAGCAATTATGCCAGGGCCTTACTAAGTTAAAATGGTAAGAATCCAATGAAAAAGAATCTGCCCCCAACAAATTCCTTCAAAACCAAAACCATTCAAATTCCACTATTTAATAGTTAGTGAGGACAGCTTAGAACACTTAAATGGAACAAAAATAGGTAGACTGAGTTCTATATAAAAGTATATGAGAAGACTGATTGAAGGGTCACAACAAATTTGGTATTAAATTGGATGAAGTATATGTGATTTTCAGTTTGGGTTAAGTCTCTAATTAGTTAGGATTTTGCTAGGTCTTGGATCTCCAAGAATCTGATGAAAGCTATAGAGACATTCCTCAACGGTATATAGACACAGAGATGAACAAAGAAATCTTCATGTAATTTTGGCAGGTTCCTGGTCCCCCCTAAAGGCTCATCCATGACTAACCAAAGGACCCCAGATTAAAGACCTTTACTATAGATATTCTGAAAAGCTTCCATTCTACTAAGAATTATGAAATATATATTTGGGGGCAGGAAAGGCAAGTGAGCAGAGACACTACATGACTATGTACACTCATACTAAATGACCATTTGGACTATAACTGGCAAGAGAGTACTGGATTGTTCTAATGATCACCAGTCCGACCTGTTAAGGCAGTATATAGATTACTTAAAATTTATTTATTTATTTTTTAGAGACAGAGTCTCATTCTATAGCCCAGGCTGTAGTGCAGTGGGGTGATCACAGTGCACTATAATCTTGAACTTCTGGGCTCAAGTGATCCTTCCGCCTTGGCTTCCCAAAGTGCTGGGATTACAGGTGCGAGCCACCATGTCTGGCCCAACACTTTGAGATATATACACATACACATACACACACACACACACACACACACACACGTGCGCTTTTTTTGTTATTTTAACAGCCTAATGAGCTGAATAAGTTAGTAATTATTACTTCAGACAGTTGAGCCTTCCCTAGAAAAATGTATAACAATGTAGAAAACTTTAGAGTTAAAATACCAGTTCACTTCAATTCTGATAAACCCGAACCTGCTTAAAAACACTCAGAGGACACACTTCTGCTCTCTCCTTTTACCGTAAGAGAAAGATCAGAAGAAAATCATTCACAGGAAGGAAAAAACCCAAATAACTGAGAAAATTCTTTTCTATTAAGCAATAGTAAGGTCAGAAATATGCTGAAATAAACAGTTTTAGCCTAATTTTCACCAGATGAAAAGTTAAGAAAAGTTTCCATTTCTTTAAGAAAGAATGTAATTCAGAGTAAGTAGAATGTTATCTATATACTCAAATTAATGTTCTTCATAAATCTCAGCTGATCAATATGTGGATAAAAAAAGAAACCAAATAAAGATAGGCTAGCCACGGTGGCTCACACCTGTAATCCTAGCACTTTGGGAAGCTAAGGCAGGAGGATCACTGGAGGGCCCAAGAGTCCGACACCAGTCTGAGCAACAAAGCGAGATGCACCAAAGTGAGACCTCATCTTTACAAAAAACAAAACACCACCCAACAAAAAACGCTGGGCATGGTGGCACGTGCCTATAGTTCCAGGTACTTGGGAGTCTGAGGCAGGAAAATCACCTGAGCCCAGGCGTCTGGGGTTGCAGTAGTGAGCTATGACCATGCCACTGCACTCTAGCCCAGGCAACAGAGTCGGACCCTACCTCAAAAAAAAAAAAAAAAAAAGTTTACTATCTAATTTTCCAGGTGAATACTATTATGTTTATGTGGGAAAAACAGGTAAAATTAGTATTTTCTAAATCAATTAAGTTTGTGGTGGTTTAGTACACAGCAAATGTTAAGCACATATGGTTCCTTTTCTTTGAAAGATTAAAATGAAAAGTGTACCCCTGAAATCAACAGGTACCAAGACTATTCAAAGATGGAAAGAAACCTCAACTGTAACATTAGCCACATACATTGTCCTGGGGGCTTAAAAGCCCCCAGAAAGAACCTAAAGGTTAAGTTTTTTTGTTTTTTTGCTTTTTTTTGAGACAGTCTCACTCTCTCGCCCAGGCTGGAGTGCCGTGACATTAGCCTAACTGACAGCAACCTCAAACTCCTGGGCTCAAGTGATCCTCCTGCCTCAGCCTCCCAAGTAGCTGGGACTACAGGCATGCGCCACCATTCCTGGCTAATTTTTTCTATATATTTTTAGTTGTCCAGCTAATTTCTTTCTATTTTTAGTAGAGACGAGGTCTCGCTCTTGCTCAGGCTGGTCTCGAATTCCTGAGCTCAAACGATCTGCCCACCTCAGCCTCCCAGAGTGCTAGGATTAACAGGAGTGAGCCACCATGCCCGGCCTCTTTAAGTTTTTTATTCTCTTCTTAAAGTTGAAGAAAATATGCATAACCAATATAGCCAAAGTGAATTCAGGGAGCAATTAATTTTCATCAAACTAGAAAATGTAATTAAATTTCTTTTTAGTTTTTTGAAGAAGGCAATTTATTCTGTTTTATGAGATATGCATACCTTATATGTCTATAGAAAAAACTATACTAATTCAACTTCCATTAAAATATCAATTCTACTTCTATTGAAATTAAAAAATAACACCTTGTCATTTTTTTTTTTTTTTTTTTTGAGACAGAGTCTCACTCTGTTGCCCAGGCTAGCGTGCCGTGGCGTCAGCATAGCTCATAGCAACCTCAAACTCCTGGGCTCAAGCGATCCTCCTGCCTCAGCCTCCAGAGTAGCTGGGACTACAGGCATGCATCACCATGCCCGGCTAATTTTTTCTATATATATTTAGTTGGCCAATTAATTTGTTTCTCTTATTAGTAGAGACGGGGTCTCGCTCTTGCTCAGGCTGGTTTTGAACTCCTGACCTTGAGCAATCTGCCTGCCTCGGCTTCCCAGAGTGCTAAGATTACAGGCGTGAGCCACCGCGCCCAGCCACACCTTGTCATTTTTAAGTTTAGGGAAAACATACTGTAGAACACACATCGAACAAAAAATTTCATCAAAGACAAAAAAAATAAAAGATAGCAGATGGCTTATCTCATCTGATTTTCCATCACCGAGCTCATAAAATTTTCTAAAGCACAAAAATACAAAGATTTTGGATTTTAAAATCAACTTAACTCTTTGCAAAATGAAGGGTCAATCAGAAAGATTCTGAATACCAGACATGGATATTTCTGCCACCAGGATTTTGTGTACACAGGATTCTAGAGTTTGACCCTCAGTGTAACAGATGTTACTTTGCATTATAGTTCAGTCTACTTCTCCAATCAAAACAAATAATTATAATTACCTTTAGCTCTTCTATGGACTGGTAGTCATTGTTCTTGATCTTTTCTTTCATGGTACTAAAATCCATTGGGTGTTTAATGATCATGGAGTAGCCGGGAGCAATAAAATCAGTCACAGGAAATGAAAAGAAAGCACTTGGGTCTTTTCTGTGAAGATTTGCAAAAGGCAATGTTATATTTTATTTCTACTACAAACAATAGGTCTAGTTAGGAGAAGTCAGCAGACTTCATCTGAAGTCTTTCTACATTCCTTCAGATATAGAAAGAATTTGTAGTAAGCTGACATGTTTTTAACTGAAAATTGAAGAAATGACTTTAAAGACTATTTAATAACAAGGATGTTTTACACATATTAGTTGTACCCTTAACACAACTAAGATCTTTTAAAATATGCAGTCTAATTAATTAATGCAGCCTAATAGTACCTCCTACCTAGATAAAAATGAAGCAAACTAAACAACCCATACTAACTGACCAATATTTTGGCCTTTGGGAGATTAGTACTGCATATTTTTTTTAATCAACCATAGGGAAAAAGCAGAAATAGTAATCATGAATGCATGTTTACAATCACCCACATTAGTTTCTAACTAATAGGCCAGCACTCCTGGTCCATGTATGCATATTTTCTCAATCAATGGATTCAAGTTCTTTTATGTGTATGTGGGGGTACTCAAAAAACTGACATTAAAAAAAAAAAAAGGTCCTTGTGGCTAGGCATGGTGACTCATGACTGTGGTCCCAGCACTCTAGGAAGCTGAGGCAGGAGGATAGCTTAAGGCAGCCTGGGCAACAACACAGTGAGACCCTGTCTCTACCAAAAAAAGAAAAGAAAATTAGCCGGGTACAGTGGTGAGTGCCTGTAGTCCCAGCTACTTAGGAGGCTGAGGCTGGAGGATCGCTTAAGCCCCGGGATTCAAGGCTGCAGTGAACTGTGATTGTGCCACTGCACTTCAGCCTGGGTGACAGAGAGAGACCTCATCTCAAACAAACAAAAAAAAACTTCCTCTCAATACCCCCAAATTTGAAAACCAGTGCTTTCTGTTACAAGTTCTCAACCCTGGCTGTACGTTGGAATCATCAGAGGAGCTTTAAAAAATTCCAATGGGGAGCAGGGGGAGGAGGCTCACTTCAGACCCATTAGATCAGAATCTCTTAAGGAAGGAGGGTAAGGCCCAGGCACTGGTATTTAGAGGCTGAGTACTGGTATTGGTATTTGTATTAATAGTATTTGGCATTGGTATTTTCAGTACTGCCAAGGTTGAAAATCAGTGCTCTATATGATTCTTAGATGAATTTCACCCCCCCCCTGGAAATTTGGCATGCCAAAGTTTTTTTACTCCAAATAGTAACAATGAAAATGGTTTTTAAAAAGTAACAGCTACAACTTTAAAATTGTATTTATCATGTTGCCAGGTCGTGGTTGGTACTTGATGTATTTCATATCTAATTCTCACAAAAGCCATCAAAATGGTGGTATCCTCACTTAGAGGTGAGGATACTGAGGCTCAGAGAGGGCAAAAGCATTTGTTCTGGGGCATAAATCTAATAAAAGACAGCTGGGGCTGCTCTGAAGGTAGTGAGTTATCTCACTTGATTGCTCATAGTCACTTACAGATTGAACTCCTTGTTCTACTACTTTTTCCTATTCTCACTACTGCACTTGACTAGTCTTAAAAAAAAAAAAAAAAGAGCTGGAATCTGAATTCAGGTCTATGTGAAACTGCCTTTTTTCATAGCAGGATGCCTAAGTTGAGAGACTTTTTATGACAATAAGCAGACATATCCAATCAGAAATTTATGCATCAAGAGCAATATACATAACCTTAACATTTGTACCCCCATAATATGCTGAAATAAAATAAATAAATAAATAAAAGAAATTTATGCATCAAAATGTATGCTGTCCATAGCTGTTACTGTGAATAATGATGGGATTTATCTCTGGATGACCCCTTCCAACTACCTTTCAGAGCAAATTATCTACACTCTCTAAGATTAGTCATTTTAATATGGAGCCACATCTAGTTTTGACCAAAAATACTACCAGATTTGATCAATCTGGTACTATTTAACCAGGCTTAGCTCTGAGCCTTAAAGAGGAAGAATCATCCAATCACTAAAGCTAATCAAAACAATGTGACTCTGAGTTCTAATTGCCAAAATGTTTTTAGCAACTGACACATAATAACTATACATATTTATGGGGTACAATGCGATGTTTTGATACATAATACATTGTGTAATGATCAAATCAGAGTAATGAGCACATCTATCACCTCAAACACTTGTCATTTCTTCATGGTGAGAACATTCAAAATCCTCTCTTCCAGCTATTTTGATGTATATGTTATTTAGTGACTGTAGTCACACTACTGTGCAACAGAATGCCAGAACTTATTCCTCCTAACTGTAACTTTGTCCTGTGGACCAACTTCTCCCTAGCCCTCCCCCTTCTCTCTACTCTCCTCAGTCTCTGGTAACCACTACTCTATGCTCTACTTCTGTGAGATCAACTTTTTAAGATTCCACATCTGATTGAGATTATGCAGCATTTGTTCTTCCGTGCTTGGCTTATCTCACTTAACATAATGTCCTCCAGGTTCATTCTTGTTGCAAACGACAGGATTTTGTTCTTTCCTTTGTGTATATATACCCCATTTAAAAAAATTCATTCATCTGTTGATGAACAGTTAGTTTGAGTCCATGTGCTGTAATTAACGTGGGAGTGCAGATAACTCTTCAATAAACTGATTTCCTTTCCTTTGGATATACACTCAGTAGTTGAATTGTTAGATCATATGGTAGCTTTATTTTTACTTTTTTGAGGACCTTTCATCTATCGTCCATAATGGCTGTACTAATTTACATTCCCACTAACAGTATATGAGTTCTCCTTTCTCCACATCCTTGCCAGCATTTGTTATTTTTTGTTTTTTTGATAATAGTCATTTTAACTGGGGTGAGGTACTATCTTGTTGTGATTTTGATTTGCATTTCCCTTATGATTAGCAATGTTGAGCATTTTTCACATACCCGTTGGATGTTTGAATGTCTTCTTTTGAGAATTAAGGATGCCTAACTGGAGAGACTAGGGTGACACCATTAACCTATATTCTGGTCTAATGTTACAAGAAATAGAACCAAAAGGCGGCCAAAACACTTTATAGTTATACCTTCTAACTGGAATGGAACACCCAATACCTGCTCACTCCTTTGGGACAAGTAATGAGGTAATGAATGATTTATTCCAGTGTAAAGACTAGAAATGGTAATTTTCCCAACTACTCTGTAACACCAAAAAGAAGAGAGGCTAGTAACTTCTGATCTTAACTGCAAAGCTAAGTGTTGAATACAGATCACACTAGAGGCTTTATCTTAAAAATTATTTATAATGTCTTCTGGGTTGACATATAAGTACAGCACAGTGAGAAGTCCACTGTTAGAATGTATGCCCTGTAACCATGACTCCTCTACAATAATACAAATATCTTTGAGTTAAAAATTTAAACTCTGAGTAAAGAAAGGTATCAAAATAAATATTTTAATAAAGATTGAATTATTCTTTTCCCTTTTAAGAACATTGGTTTAATCTAGATACTAAAATTTTCAGAAAAAATTTCTGCATTTAAAATAGAGTCATAAATCCTATTCATGGTATTTTGTTTTCTCTCCCAGACTTAATAATTGCTGAACACTCATGGCATGATAAGCACTGCACAAATATATAGAAGGTACTTTCATCTATTAGCAAAGTGGAAATATCTGTATTGTTTATTTCTAGTTTAAAGTTTTAACATCAGAAATTACTTTAGATAAAGAGAAATGTGCCACAAAGAGTATTATGTGACACCCTTCAAGTTGCCAGTTAAAACAAACCAGTGAGAACATCTAAAAGTTCTCCTCCTGGAGTACTTCTATTGCCAGGCAAAATATTTATCAACCACTTTAAAATCAAGTACATTTGGATTTAGGCCACAGAATGTGGTTTTAAATAATCAAAAATGAAGAAGTGGTTTGGATCCTACACATTTACCATTTCAATTTCTACGTCATAAAAATGTTGGAAAAATATTTACCTCTGCAATTGTCTCATCAATTGATTCAAAGCTTCTTGAAGGGGTGTCTGCTCTACTTCTAAAGCAAAGAAGAAAGGAAAACAGTAGTTTAAAAAGGATTAGAGAGTATAATTTTTCTTTCTATATGATTTATCTATATTGGTTATAAAATATCTCACATAGAAATTCCATTTATCTTAAAAATATGTTGATGTCTGAGAATATCAATTCAAAATTCAAGCTAATTTAAAGCTCTTCAGCGAAACAGAAATAAGAAAACCCACACACAAAAAAACCCCTCGTTACAAAGCTTTTAAACTTCAGAAACTAAAACCCAGTCACTTTCCCTGGCTATAACAGTTTAAGCCCGTCATTCAGGATAGTTCATTCAGAGTTATTCTAACCTTCCTGTTTGGCTAAAGAGCTTGTGAGAGGCTTCTCAGGAGGCAAGTCTAATCTCACAGGGGCATGACACTGGAGGTCTTTTTCTGCCTCATTCTCCACACGGTCTCGATCTCGCTTCTTTCTATCCTCCTAAATGGAACAAAGGGAGATAATTTAGAAATACTTCATAACCAGTACCTTTAAATACAAAAATCATTTTAATTTCAGTAGGGGAAAAAATTGAACAGAAAATATTCTTAATAATGAAATCTTAATGTATTTTACTGCCATCTACTGGAAAAGGAGAGAATAATATGCTCATAAAGAAAAAAAAACAGTGCTTCTCTATGAGGGAAATAAAAAATTAGAAAAATACTATTCACAAAAGTAACATAACATACATAGGAACAAATCTAATGAAAGATGCCCAAGCCCTTTTGGGAAAAATTGTGAAACATTACTGAAGGCCATAGTAGAAGACTTGAAAAAAAAAAGATACACCATGTTCATGAATTAAACGACAGTCAATTCTCTCCAAAGGAATCAATAAGTGCAATGTAATGTCAACCAAAACCATAAAACAGGACTTTTCATGGAATTTGACAAGCTAATTGTACAGTTTATCTTGAAGAGTGAATGATCACCCAGAACAGTTAGAACAGTTTTGAAAAAAGGGCACAATAAGATAATGTGTCTTACCAGATATTAAGTACTTGTATAAAGTGAGAATAATTAAAACAACGTAGGTCTGACAGGGATAGACGAATAGTCCAACAGAACAGACTGGAGAGCCCAGAAACAGATCCAGGCATACAGATAAATCTTAGCCTATCACAGAGGTTACAAAAGATACAAATCAATGACAAAAGAGTAGTGCTAGGACAACTGGTTATCTACATGGAAAGAGAAAATAAAATTAGATCCCTATCTCATGCCATACATGAAAAGTGAATTCCAGATAAAAATTTAAATGTACAAGGCAGAGCTTCAGAACTTCAGATTAAAGTAAAGAATCTGTAAGACCTATGAGTAGGGAAAGATTTTCTTAAGTAAGACACAAAAAGACACAAACCTTAAAGGAAAAACTTAATAAATTTGACATTATATTTATAAATTTTGGTACCTCAACAAAACCCACCACCCAAGCTAAAAATATAGTTATAGACTGAGATAAAAGTACTTGAAACACAAATAATTCATAAATTAACAAAGATCTGGTAAAGGACATTACAAATCCATGCAAAAAGTCAAAGAACCTCAAAGAAAATGGGTAAAGGATATTGCAGGTAGTTCATAGAAAAAATCTGAAATATTAAGAAACATGAAAACTAGCTCAAGCTCCCTGGAACTTGGGGAATTATAAATTGAAAAACTAGAAGGCATTTCATATCTCCCTGATTGGCAAAAATTAAAATGTCTGAAAATGTCAAGTTTTGATAAAAATATGGAGAAATGGAACTCTCCCATCTTGGAGTTGGGTGAGTAAATGGGACAGTCACTGGGAGAACAATCAGCGATAGCGAGCATAGCTAGCAAAGCCTTTGCCTTACTCCTGAGCTACTGCTCTCTGCACACAGACCCTGGAAAAGCCTCCTTTCACACAGCACACATGGAAACATGCTCAAGAGCATTACTGCAGCACTGTTTGAAATACTAAAAAATCAGGAACAACCCAATGCTTATTAAAAGCAAAAGTAATAAATTATGTCACATATACACAGCAGGTAAAATAAATGAGCTAAAATCATATCAACATGGATAATAATCAGAAACACAATCTCTAGAGAAAAAACTTTCAAAATAATTGTGTTACAAGATCAGTTATGTAGAGTTTTAAAATGTATAAGCATTTGTTGTTCACAGATGCTTGCAGAACTAATAAAATTATAGAAACAGGTATGTATGTGATGCACAACAAATTCAGGAGAGTGGTTCTAAGGAAAAAGAGGAATGGGATTCTGGAAGGCTACACAGGAAGCTTCATCTGTGTCTGTACTCTCAACTCTTTAAAAAATAAACAGAAAAGGTGAAATGTTGGTATCTGGTAAGGCTGCACGGTTGGTATCCAGGCAGTAGTTTTATCATTCTCTGTACTCTGCAATTTATAAAATCAAATTTTGAAGTAAAATTGTCCAAAAATGTCTACTTTATGCTCTTATCATACTGACTCAAAAAACTGTCTTCTTGGCTTATGTTCTACGTTCCTATTCTAGTATCTAGAACAGTGGTTCTCAAAGCATGGTCTCCCTACAGCAGTATCAACATTATTTAGGAATTTGTCAGAAATGCAAACTCTGAGGTCCCATATGCTTCTCAAGCTTTAGTATACATCAGAATTACCTGATGGTCTTGTTAAAACACAGATGGTTAGGCCCTGTCCCTAGAACTACTGATCCAGCAGGTGTAGGGTAGAGCCCGAGACTTTATATCTCCCACAAGTTTCCAGGCCACGTGGGTGCGGCTAGTACAGAGATCACACTTTGAGAATCACCCTATTTTAAGGAGCCACACCACCTAATACAGAATATATGATTCATTTAAAAGCTCCAGAGAACAATGTTATAAACTACACTCATTGTGCTCTTGATCCCAGTTACCATTAATGTTAGTTGATTGGTGTGTTTTTTATGACCTCACAACATATTCTGGAGCAAAAATTCTTAACTTAGGCAAGTTTTCTATCCTTTGCCCAGAAAAACTATTAATAGCATGGATCTTTTGTAGGTTGGTAGGTTAGAACATCCATTCTATGGAATAAGAGCTCCAGAGACATAGGTTCCTTCCCATTAAATGTGAACCGTGAAGAGGAGACAGCCTGAAAGGCAACATGCACTCTCCCAGGTGGAAAAAACTAAAGCCTACTGCCAATGCCATGAGCCTAGAGCAGGGGTCAGCAAACTTTTTTAGTAAATGGCCAGACAGAAAATATTTCGGCTTTGTAGTCTGTTAAGGTCTGCCACAATTACTAAACTCTGCTGTTGTAGCATAAAAGCAGCCACAGACAGTACGTAAACAAATGGGTATGACTGTCTTCCAATAAAACTTTATTTATATAGACAGATGGCACTGGCTAGTTTGCTAACCTCTAGTTTAGCTTCATCCATAAGACCAGGCATGGTGGCTTATGCTTATAATCCCTGCACTTTAGGAGACTGAGTTGAGAGGATTGCTTGAGGCCAGGAGTTCAGACCAGCCTGAGCAACAGAGCAAGATCCTATTTCTTCTTTAAAAAAAAGAAAAAAAAAAAAAGAAAGAAATCTAAAAAAATGGAGATTTAATTGTTGATGACTGTACCTTACAGAGTCAACGAGATGATCAAGTAAGGCCATGAAATAGAAAAGTAGAAAAAGTACTAAAAGCAGGTATGTCTTTGAACTACCACTACCCTAGTAAACTTTACCTAGTTAGCCTGGTCTACAGCAACCACTTTTTCAGTAGAGGAGAAGACTGTAACTTTCTTGGCTAGCGCATCTAAAAGAGAAACATAAAAAACATACACTACTTGGAAACCACCCCAAACTTGAACGGAGATATTGTAGCAATTTATCTCCAACTGCGAATAATCAGGAGCCCTAGCTTCTACTGCACTAGCATATGACCTTGAATAAGTTACCCCACTGTTTTAGTCTGTTTCTCATCTAAATAACAAAAAGCTTTTTAATCTCTGCAGGTCTCTCTCCACCTAAAATTCTGATTCCAACCTTCTAATTTTTTTTTAATAATTCAGATTATAGGGTCCTAGTGTTATCACTTATTAAAGGAACACAGATATGATAAATCCACAAATTAACATAGTTCTGGTTAACAGTGTATTTTGTTGATTATATATAGAAAACTAACCAAAAGCACCAGTGCCATTTAACTTTAGGTAGCCAAGGAAGAAAAGTTTACAGCTACAGTTTGTAAAATGGGTTCAAATTCTGGCTTTGTCACTAGTAGTGGCAAAGCTATGAGATCATGGATAAACTATCTAATTAGCTATGACATCATGGATAAATGACATAATTTTTTACAGTCTAATTTTCTCATCTTTAAAATAGACACAATACATATCTCGGAGGACTACTTAGAGTACTGGGTAAGACAATGTATGTGAAATTTTTGCACACTACCTAGCACATGACGGGTGTACTCATTCAATAAATGAATGAGGCTTTACTGTGTGGATAAACAGTGGGAGATAAAACACATATATGACTCTGCTCTTACGGAGCTCACAGTATAACAGCAAAGACAGAGACATTAAACAACTCATTAAAAAAACCCCAAGATTTCAAGGACAGAATAGCACTTGGGTGAAAACAATTTAGACTGGAGACATGTAAGAAGGGATTCAATGAGGAAGTAACATCTGAGCTGAGATCTGAAAGAGAAATAATTTGGCCAGGTTGGGGGTGGAGGCAGCTGGGTGGGAATGGCATTTCAATTTCAGCAGAGGAAATATCCTGTGTGCATGAAGGTAGAAGGCAGGAGAAAGGAACAGTGGCCATTTCCACAACATTGTACTTATTTCAGATGAAATTCTAATTTGTCTATGACTTGATGGCAAGTTATTTTATTAATTTGTAATACTTTTAAAGCAAATCTTTGTTCAAATTATTAGTACTATAATACTCATTGCACCATATTAGTGATACATTTGCCTCTTTCACTGGAGTTCCCTGTAGGCTGGGGGCCTTGTCTTACTCAGCTCTATACCTCTAAGCTCAATAATGCCTAATATATATTATTTGCTAAGTATTTGCAGAATTATAGGAAACAGCATAAAAGGGGAACATAAAAGCATGCGAATTAACAGCTAATGTCCTTAGCAGTAAGTATTGCCCTTCAGATTGGCTACTTTTGGAGGATCTATATAGAGACATATGCAAATGATGCCTCCAACGTACAGAACAATTTCAGAATCCTCTTTACCAGCTGATTTCAGAACCCAATGAAAAATCAGGTTCTTTACTTTGCAGCTACACCTCATTTTTTAAAAAATTTTTTAAATTTCAGGATATTATGGGGGTACAAATGTTTAGGTTACGTATATTGCCTTTGCCCCACCTGAGTCAGAGCTTCAAGCGTGTCTGTCCCCTAGACGGTGCACACCACACCCATTAGGTGTGAACATATCCATACCCTCCTCCTCTCTCCCATCTGCCTGACACCCGATGAGTGTTACTACTATACGTGCACTTAAGTGTTGATCAGTTAATACTAATTTGATGGTGAGTACATGCGGTGCTTGTTTTTCCATTCCTGTGATACTTAGTAGAATAAGTTCCAGCTCTATCCATATACCTCATTTTTGGCCCTAGATTAAAAACAGCATCTGCCACACAGGTCAGCTGTTACCTCTACAATGCTTTCCCCTGGCTTCCAAAGCAGAATGAGAAACACTTTCCCCTGGACTCCTGGGATACTGTCTTCATAACTCTCTTACGACTAAGCAGGCCATGAAGTTTATTTATCCTTTTATGTCTGATTCCCCAGCCTAACTCCGAGCTCCTGCAGGATTTTACTTATTTTTTTAACTTATTTATCTTTATCATTTCAGTCTAGTATAGAGTCTGGTCAGACAATAGGTATCCGGTAAATATTTGTTGAATAAATAGCCCTTCTATTGTGGGAGCAACACTACTCATATGCCCTTAGTCAGAGTTTTTCCTTCTCTGGGAAGATCTCCTGGGATTAGAGAACTATCTCAGCAGGGATATACAAGCAAAAGCACTAGGCAAAGGGGAGGATTTCTGCCAAGCCAGATAAGCCACAGCAGCCCTAAGATCCTAGGTGTGACGGGTGCCATACCAAACAAGTCACGAAATTGTGTTCTGACAGAATTCTTATTTTGCTTAAAATGATTATAGTTTCTGTTTCTGTCTAGTTATAAGCTACCTCATACTCTGCCTCAGTTAACTCAGCAATACAATGAATACTATTTGGAGGATTAAAATAGTAAATATATACAAAGAACTTAGAATAGTGCCAGGTATATAGTAAATACTCAAGAGTTAGTTTTTATGAGTACATATTCCCTTTGGGACCTATAATGATAGTTTAATAAAACAGGTATTTATTGGAATTTACTGTGTATAATAGTTTTAAATTTTCATTAAGAATTTTACTTTTATAAATAATATAAAATTAGCTTTATAAACAATACCCTATATGTGTTAAATGCTTGCCTTTTGATAAGATTTAATGACTACTATCTTTCTCATTTTACTCAACATTCCTAACAATGGGACAGGTCTACCTTCTTTGAGCATCTAAACCTAAAGTTGACTTGCAAAGCTGTTAAAAACATAGTTTGGGTTAGGACTATGCTTTTCAGAAGAACCAGTGAGTTTCAATAAAGGAATTTAGACCTTTCACTTGAGCTATTTCAATGACAAGATTTCTTTTTTTTCTCTTTCTTTTCTTCTCAGACATACTTTATCATCACTTAAAGTCAGCAGCAGAAGACAAACTTTCTGAGTAGGTTTCCTTACAGTCTCCACTCTCCTCAATATTTGTTAGATACTATTAACTGATTAATATTACTAAGATTCAACTTTTGTCATTCTTTCACTCAGAAAGTTTGACTCTGCACAGTGTTAGTTCAAACTTCCTTCTCTGACAACTCAACTGCCCTTCAGATCTTATCCTATACTCCCCTCATACATTCTATACTTAAAAAGAGAACTACCTTACATCCCCTATATACCTCCTCACACTTGCCCATCTTCATGTTAATCCTCTAACAAGAGTTCATACTAGGCCGGGCGCGGTGGCTCATGCCTGCAATCCTAGCACTCTGGGAGGCCGAGGCAGGCAGATCGCTCAAGGTCAGGAGTTCAAAACCAGCCTGAGCAAGAGTGAGACCCCATCTCTACTAAAAATGGAAAGAAATTAATTGGACAACTAAAAATATATAGAAAAAATTAGCCGGGCATGGTGGCACATGCCTGAGTTTGAGGTTGCTGTGAGCTAGGCTGACGCGCCATGGCACTCGCTCTAGCCCGGGCAACAGAGTGAGACTCTGTCTCAAAAAAAAAAAGAGTTCATACTAATCCTCTACTTGGTATATGAGCTTCCTTCCCTCTAAATCTCTATGCAGTGGCCTAGCATTCTGTTCAGGGATCAGCATCTAAAGTCAGTATACTGTCACATCACCTTTGAAAATACCTGACATAGCCCAAAAATTACAACATTCATGACTTTATAATCTTTTATTGTAAAATGTACATGTAATCATATAATATAAAAGAATACTTCTACCATACTACTATAATAGGGCTATTTCCCTTAGGACATATAGTTGACCCTATGTTAACTGTATATACAGTATAACATCACTGTATTCTGACTTCCTAAAGCCTAACTCAAATGCTACTTCCTGAACAAAGTCTTCTGGAATTTCCCTAGCTCCATATAATCTCAGGAGCCCTAGAACTAGAACCCTGCCAATGTTAGGGCACTGACTATTTTTTCATGCACTCTTTTAAACTAAAGACCTCTTAAGGTCAGAATTTGAATTATTCTACTGGCACTGTGTGACCCTGGGCAAGTTACTTAACCTCTATGAGTCTCAGTTTTCTCATCTATAAAAGAGTATATTAATAACAAGATCCAGCAATTCTACCTCTGGGTATATAGTCACAAGAACTGAAGTAGGGTCTTGAAGAGATCTTTGTATAACTCATGTTCATAGCAGCATTATTCGTAGTAGCCAAAAGGTGGAAGCAAACCAAATGTCTACCGACTGACGAATTGATAAAATATGGTTTATCCATACAATGGAACAGCAATCAGCCTTAAAAAGGAATTTCCAGAAAGAGAAGAGAAAAATGGCGGGAAGAAAATTATCACTGAAATATTTCAAGCAAACATCTCTGAACTGAAGATACAAGTATTCACTGTGAAGTGACAGAGCACTGAGGATAAAGGGGAAGAGCCTAAAAATCCCAAGAAAGCAAATACTGCTCACAGACAACGGACTAAGAATTGGAATGGCAAGACTTCTCAACAGCACATTTGGAGCTAGAAGACAAAAGAGCAATGCCTTCAAAATTCTAGGAGAAAATAATTTTCCATCAAAAATTCCTTACTGAGTCAAACCATCAACCTACATGAGTAGTCTATACGACGGTAGGACAAAGATTTTCAAACATAAGAACACAAAGATCTACCTTCTATGTATGCTTTCTTAGGAAGTTCCTGGAGTTAAGACTCCACCAGAACAAGAGTACAAATCAAAAAGGGGAAGACTTGACATCCAGAAAGTAGGCAAAGGAGAGTCCCAGGAGGCCTAGAGACAGACAGCAACTAATCCAGCCCAGAACAGGATACAGAGAGCTACAAGGCTACAAGATACAAGTCTCCAAAAAAAAAAAAAATTAAGTGTTAGTCCATCCAAAAAATGGAACTCAGACCAGGGTTTTACAAATCTGAGAGTTTGGGAAGAATTAGTAGCAATAAGCAAACAATGACAGCAATTAACTAACTGGTCAAGATCAGATCTGTATTTGTAAATTCTTATCTCTAGTGAATAATTAACAACAACAACAACAAAAAACCCACTGAATATTGATTTAGCCAGTAATTGTGATGCACCTATAATGTGAAAATGGAGAATGGGAAATGGGGGTGTGAAACAGTATAAGAATGCTAATTTAAATTCTCATCTTCTGTAACACATCATTAAGGCCAGGCACAGTGGCTCACACCTGTAACCCCAGTATTTTGGGAGGCTTAGGCGAGAGGACTGCTTGAGGCCAGGAGTTCATAATTAGCCTGAGCAAACACTTCTAAGAAGAAACCATCTCTACAAAAGATGAAAAACTAGCCATGTGCAGTGGAGTATGCCTATAGTCCCAGCTATCTGAGAGGCTGAGGCAGAAATATCACTTGAGCCCAGGAGTTTGAGGTTGCAGTTAACTGTAATGATGCCACCGCACACTAGCCTGGGTGACAGACGAGACCCTATCTCAAAAAATAAATATATACACACACATACATACAGATAACATGTCATTAAAAGATGTACACTGATAAACCAGTAAACAGCAGTACAAGCCTACATTTATAAATGGAGATAAACAGCCAAGGAAAAAAACTGAAAAGTTTAAACTCCAGAGTAAAACAGGACACTGCTTTTGTGTTAAGAAGTCTTGTAGTACTCTTGACTTTTTAAAACTACCCTTCATGAATTACTTTATCACTAATAAAAATTAAATAAAAAATAACTAGTTACCTCTACAAAGGAAAACTACACAAGAGACTGGGTGAAGAAAACTTTTTCATTTTGCTCACTTGTGTACCACTTGAATTATATAAAAATATTTCACATGCATATATGGCTTTTATAACTTAGGAAAGAAAGAGAAACATTAGACAGTCTTACATGTTGTCACAGCCTAGCCAAAGGTTATAAAAACTGGGGCAGAAAGAAAGGAATAAATCCCAAAGAGAAAATCTCTAAGACTTGGTGACTTACAAATGTGGTTAATCCCAGAGAACACTTTTGCTTATAAACTTAAGAAAAACTATAAAAGTAACCTACAGATACAGTAATTGATTCAATAAGTCACTCAGTGTCAGGTTAAATTTGGAAAGTTATTATTATTTTGCTCAGCTTGCAAAGCAAGACAGCAGCTACTTATTCTTTTCTATTAAGAAAGAGTGGCTAAGAAAATTCTTATTTTTATTACCAGTGTTATATTCATTACAGGTCTCTGACCAAATTTTCTCTTTGGTACACTCAAGCTTTGTTTTAAAAGATGAAAGTTGTTTATTATAGATGTGGTGCTGTAACATTTATTTCAGAGCAAAATCTGAACCCCAAGAGATCCCATTTGCTTTTGAAACGACACCTTTAGACAAACCTCGAATACCGAGGCTGTCTTGAGCACAACTTTTCCCCTTCCTACGTGGATACGCACTCTCTGAAACAGCTCCTGAACATCAGAACTTGCTCTGCCTCCTCACCTGACACGTGAGTACGACTGCCTAAGAGGGCAATTAAATAAAGGTTTACTGAAACTCACGGACGATTCCCGTTTCTACCCTGTCTCGCCTCCCCGCCCCCCGAAACAAGCCGGCTTTTACAGGCGTTTCAGTCCCAGCGACACACACGCGAAAGCCCGGCCGGCGGCGCAGGCGGCTGCGCAACGCGGACGGCCAGCACGCGGACGCGGCGCGACCACCGGTACCTTCACTCTTCTCCGTTTTCTCCCCTTCTCTTCCCCCGGAACCTGCTTCTCTCCCTTCTTCCTCTTTTTCCGCTTTCGGTCCTTGTGTTTGTCATGATCGTTCCTGTCTTCGAAGAGGCTGGAGTCGTGCCCGGAGCTGCCCGTGGAGAGCTCGGTGACTTCGTTCCCTCCCACTTTGAGGACCAGCTTCAGGGGCTTCTCCACGTACTCTTAAACGAAAGGAAAGCGCCTCGGTTAGGCCAAGGAGGGCTCGCCGGGCAGAGCCCGCGACGCAGGGCGGCCGCGGCGGGGGCGCCGCGCGCGGCACCTGTTGAATGACGGCCCCGCCGAGGGCGCGACGGCGCCGCCCCGAACGCCGCGGGCCCTCGGGGCCGTCTCACGGCCCCACGGAGACCCAGCCGCGGCGGGCGGGACCCGCATTCGAACGCCGCCCCCGCAGGGGGTCTGCGCGGCCTCCGGCGGGACGCGCCCCTTCGCGGGTCTGGGCCCGCCACGGGCAGGGAGGCCGCGGGTGCTCCCGGCGCCCCAGAGTCATTCGGAAAGAACCAACACCCCGCGGAGCCGCCGCGGGCTCCCCGGCCCGGCCCGCCCCGCCCCGCCTCACCCTCGTAGAGGTGTTTGTCCGACTTGTGCTTCTTGTGCTTCTTGCCCATGTCCGACCGGGCCCCGGTGCCCGCCCCCCGCGCCAGGCCCAGGCCGTGCGGCGCCGCTTCCGGTCCGGGCCAGGCGAGCGGAGGGCGGGAGCGGGGCCCGCGAGACCCCGCGCCGCGAGGCAGGGGGGCGGCGCGCGCCGGGCGGCGCGAGGCCCCTTACGAGAGGACAGCGCGCGAGACACGCCCGTGCCCGAGAGCGGCGGCGGAGCGGCGAGCGGCGGCGCACAGGCGGGAGAGAGGGGCCGCCGCGCGAGCAGGGTGAAGGCAGCTGCGAGTGGCGGCCGCTGGTGGCCGGAGGTGGCCCTGCAGCCCTCAGGCCGGGGGCGGGGGCCGGCGGGGGGCGGGTCCACCGCGCTGAGTCTCCCTTTTTATCCCACCGACTTCCTTTACTTCACTCACTGTGTCTCTCTTCCTATCCCTCCGTCTTTCTCCTCCCTCTTCCTTCCTTTCTCTCTCTCTTCCTGCCTTTTCCTCTTTCCTTTCTCCTCCCCTCCTTGCCTTTTTCCTTTCTTCCTTCCTCCTCCTCTCCCCCCTCCACCCTTCTTTTTTTCCCCTTTCTCCTTCCCTGATTCCTCCCTTCTCTCCATTTTCCCTTCTGTTTTTCCCCTTTAACGATATTTATTGAACCCTGTACTGGGTGCCAGATCCAGCAAACTCAGCACATTAGTGACTGAAAGATTCTAATCTCAAAAAAACAAAAAACCAACAAACAAAGTATGTGCTGATAGGTAAAGGCCTCCGAGACCTTATAAGAACGTATGGAGCACAGTGCTTTGTAGTAATCTCTATTTGTGGAAATAAATGTTGATATCTGAATAAAAAGGCTGTGAATGGTTACTAGTGGTTATCTTGGGTGAATAGGGCTGGGGGGGGAGTGGATTATTTTAGTTTTATATTTCTATTGTTTAAAAATTTTAGGTGTCTTGTTAACTTTTTAAAAAGAAAAAAGATAAAATTTAGAAATTAAATGTGCCAGAATTACATAATCCGGAGAAAAATGAGGAAAATGTAGCTGTGGGATTCGTATGAGGTGGGGGCCAGACTGACACTGCTGCTCTGTTGTTGGGTGTCCGCTCCTTGTGCTGCTGTGAGCCCATCTTCTGTCACTCTTATCCTTAGCTGCTGAGCCTGACGGGAGTAATCAGTTTGTCACCTTTGTGCTCACTGGCATGTATCCAAATATACAGTGTTGAGATGTGTTTACTAGAGCACACCCAGGGATGTTGGCTAAGGGAAATGCAATGTCACTATTTCTCTATATGACAACCTTGTAAAACAGGAAAGGCAGGTAATGTTCTTATTCCCATTTTATAGATGAGAAAGTGGATGCTCAGAGAAGTGAGATAGGTTGCCAGTTAGTGGTAGAGCCAAGATTCAAACCAAGGTTTTCTGAACTGGAATCACAGGTCCTTTTTATCTGTGAACATGGTAAAGGATGTCTTGACTGTCTCTTAGCCTTACAGGGTGCTATTTTCAGATAAGCTCATAATTATAGCCTTCTCTCAGGAAAGGATCTGATATCAGTCATTCATACTTTAGTAAGAATTTGGACCCTTGGATCACCACCTCTCCCAGGAAGATTTATAGCTTTATCGTGAATGCCAGTGATGAAATGGTAGGCTTATATTTTAGGACCCTATTATTGGCAAGTAATAGAAACTCAATTGGAGTTATTTCAAGTAAATAAAAAGAGATTTATTGGTTCACATGTCCAGAAAGGGCAGAAGTAAATCTTGTCTGAGAGAAGATGGGAACCAAGAATTTGATGTTGTTGGCGCCCCCTGCCCTCCCCCAATGTGTGTTGGTCTCCATCGTCCTCCCTCCATATGTCTGGAAACATGGCCACCAGCTGCTTCTAGGGGCTCTTCTTTACAGTGTCTGGATCAACTGGGAAAAGATCTCTTCCCTGTCTGCTTCACTCAGAAAAAAATCACAAGGAAGGGACTCTGGTTTGGCTTGGGTCACATGTTTCAGCAGACAGGGGACGGGAGATTGACCCAGTTTGGATGCCAAGTGGCCCCTGTGGCCAAGAGAAGTGGGTCTGTGATTGGCAGCCCTTGCCAGATCCCTGTGGTTAGCCAAGGAAGATGAGATTCCTGAAAGGAGTTGCCTTTTCATGAAAGCTAAATATTTGTTTCTATTACTTCCCAGTAGCAAGCGTCACTGGTGCTTGTGAGGTAGAGGCCAGGGTTGGGGAAGAGGGGTTGTTTTGGGGAAGGAAACCTCTGTTGCTCTGAAATTAAGCCACCAAGGCCTCCTAAGTATAGGGCAAAACTCAGTTTCAGCTTTCAGCCATTGGCTGTAACTCTCCTTGCTTTAAGAAGAACTGCTCTGCCAACTCCCACTGTGGCTCTGGCCTCCACTGTGGCTCCTCACTGCAGCCTGAACCTGTGAGTTGTCCTGTCTTCTCTCCATTGCCCTGTGTGCTACCTGAGGGCAGGGTCCACTCTCATCCTCGCTGGCACAGTGACCACTACTCTCCAAATGCCCCTCGGAGCTAATGTGTTCCCTCTCTCTCTCTTTCTCTCTCTCCTCTGCCACCCTGTGGTGGAGGAAAAGGATCTGGTTAACTCATTCGCACTTAGTAATTTCCTTCCCCCCTCAAGAGCGATTCTACATAGGGCACAGTGTTCACAGCAGTGAAAGGTGAGTAAGAACATGAAGCAGAAAACACCTCCCAGAAAAAGTTCCTGGAAGGTAGGAAGCCCAACTTATGTATTTTTAAATTCCCAGCACTAGTACAGTGCCTGCCACATAGAAGGCACCAGAAAATGCTAGGTGAACTGCACCATGCTGTGTCAGGCAGACTCCAAAATGACCCCAAAGATCCCTGGCTGCTAGCATTCATGTCCTCCCGTGAGCGTAGACTGGCCTAGAGACTGACTTCTAAGCAACAGAATATGGCAAAAGCAATAGAAGTCTGTGATTATGTTACGTAAGACTTCAGTCTTGCTAGTTGACTCTGTCTCGCCTTCTCAGCTTGCATGCTTTGATGAAATAAGCTGCTATGTTGGAGAGGACCACGTGGCAAAGAACTGAGGCTGGTCACCAGCTGACATCTTGCAGAACTGAGGCTCTCAGTCCAACAGCCCTTGAGGAATTGAATCCTGCCAACAACCACCTGAGCGTCAAAGCAAATCCTTCCTCAGTGGAGCATCCAGATGAGACCTCAGCCCCAGCCAGCATCCTCATTGCTGCCTTGTGAGACACTTGGAAACAGAGGAGCCAGCTAAGCCATGGCCAGACTCCTCACCCACAGAAATAAGGACGTAATCAATGTGTGTTTATTAAGCCACTAAGTTTTGGATAATTTGTTACTGAGCAATAGGTAGCTTACATAAATATCATCCCAAACAAGGAAACTTTCCGAGCCTGCTGTGTATTTATATCTCAGTAAGAAGGACTAAAGTGATGGCAACGACAGCCACTGTTAGTTGAGCACTTGTCTGTGTATGGCACCTGGCTGAAGTGTTGCACACATTACCCCCTTTTGTCCTTATTCTGGCCCGGTGGGAGGAGCACTGTTATCCCTATCCACAGGTGGGGAAACTGAGACCTGGAGAAGTGATTTATCCAAGGTCACACAGCTTGCCTACCTGGGATTTCAATCCATGTCTACCTACTTTCAAACTCCACCTTCTAACTAATATGCCATACTGCTCTTCGAGAAGAGGGTGGCCAGCTCATCTCCAGCATCCCTTCCTGCGTGTTTGGAATAGTGTTAATACAAATTCCAGAAGAGGATGCATGGGTTCATATATGCATGTTTGTGCATCAGAAAGGATCAGAGGACAATTTAAAGAACAGAAATAGGCCAGGTGAAGTGGCTCATGCCTGTAACCTAGCACTCTGGGAGGCTGAGGCAGGAGGATCGCTTGAGCTCAGGGATTTGAGACCCGTCTGGGCAACATAGCAAGACCCCATCTGTACAAAAAATAAGAAAAACCAGCCAGCCGTGGTGGCTCGCAGCTTTAGTCCCAGCTACTTGGGAGGCCGAGGGAGGAGGGTCACTTGAGCCCAGTAGTTTGAGGCTGCTGTGAGCTGTGAGCACAAAGCTGCACTCCAGCTTTGTCTTTGTCTCTAAAGACAAAAGCAAAAACAAAAGCCCCAGAAATAGTTGTAATAGATGTTATTCGCTGTTTATGGATTTTTGTGGGTCCTGTGGAGCTAAATGTCTAAGGAGAACTTGACTAACGAAAGATGACTACTTACCCTGATGGAATAGTTCTCTAATGGTGGAACTTTAGGTCTGTGCTATCTGGATCAGGGAAAATTCTGAGCTGGGCTATCAGGGGGAGGCTTCGCAGCAGCGGCGGTTGTACGGTGGAAGGAGATGGAGCCTTCTCTGTTTGTGCACACTTACTGGCTGAAGAGGAAAGGGATGATCTCGGGCAGAGGACCCAGCTGGCTCTGCACTGTGGCTAGTCCTTCCTGGCGCCTTCCTACATCTGCGGGTCTTCATGACCATCACCTCCCTTGCAGCCGGGGTTGCTGCTGACCTCCAGTGTCGAGGCAGAATGGTTGCCTTCTCCTTCCAGGCTGGCCCAGCCAGGTACACAATTCACCAGGTCACTAGCAGACAGCCCCCAAAACATAGGGCATTAGTAACTGGCTTGAGGCTGTTGAGCACCTGCTCTGTGTCTGCCGCTAGCCTGAATCCTGTGCTCAGTGTCCTCCCTGAATCTCTGGAGGAGGACACATCTGCCCGTCTCACAGAGTCTGGAGCTGGGCTTCAGTAAGGGCAGTGACCCCCCAGCAGCCACACAGCTGGGGTTGACTGCAGGTCTCCTCCTTCCAGGGCCCTCCCCAGGGCTCTGCTACCTGGGTTGAGAAGCCCCTGCTGAGGCCATGTCCAGGCCAAACAGCCATCGCCTGCTGCACGGCTAGCTGGTGGGAGTCAGAATTGGGACCCAGACCGGGCAAACCCAACTGCCCTGAGCAAGACAGAATTGGCTCACATCCTGCCTTCCCACATACCAGCTCTGCCCCCTTTGGCACAGCCTGGGGGGTCGGCCCCCTCAGAACCTCCATCTCCCCCTTGCCGGACCAAGGGCAAGGTGATCGGGCCTGCTGCTGCAACAGGGTGGTTGTAAGGATGAAAGAGGATAATTGGGTCAGAGTGCAAGTGTACGCCTGATATGGTAGATATTATAGTAAGTGCTCAATAAATAAATGTCGGCTGCTAGTGTTAATCTTTAAGTATTGGTGATCCCTTAAAAACATGGCTGATGTTGCTTCCCTGCTCAAAGTTGTCTCACCACCCACAGCATCACTGAGAATCAAAGCCAAATCTGCAATTGGCTTTCAGGGCTGGATCTGGGTTCTCTCTCCAGTCCCAAATCCCCCAACCCCCAGCGGCATAGCCATGCTGGGCTGCAGTGGTGCAATCATAGCTCACTGCAACTTTGAATTTCTGAGCTCAAGCGATCCTCCTGCCTCAGCCTCCTGGAGTGCTGGGATGACAGGCGAGAGCCACTGCGCAGGACTTCACTTGCTTCTGACACAGCAGGCCGCCTTCTGCCTGGGGCCTTGGCCTCTGTCCTTCCCCGTGCTTGGAACCCTCTTCCTCAGCTCCTGGCGCGGCTTCTGGTCTCCCCTGGGACCACCTCAGAGAAGCTTCCAGACCAGCAACCCACACAGTCCTCCTCCTGCCCCTCAGCTCGTGCAATGGCTGGACTCTCTTCGTGGAGACCACGGCTGCTGACATAGTGTCACGTATCCGTTCCCTGTCTGTGTGCATGCTGGTCATCTGTCTCCCGCTGGACTCCCAGTGCCCTGAGGTCAGGGACTGGTCTGTCTCACTCATGGCTGTGTCCCCTGCACCCAGCACAGGCCCTCAAGAAATATTTGTTGGACAAATGACTGAGTAGTTATTACTGTGCTGTGGTAATGATCCCTCCCCCTCCTTTGTCCTCTAGGGTCCTTTTGGGTGGGGACAGGAGGTGACTGGTGGCCTCCAGGAGAGTCTATGCAGGAGGAGAAAAGCACCAAGGAAGGCCGGCCACTGGGGGGTGTGGCATGCCTGGGAAATCTCTGCCCCACTCGGCTCCGAGGGGCCCCTCTCCAGGTTTCTGCCAGGGGTTGTGGCCTGGGGGCCTGAGGCTGGGGTAGGCGCCAGGCCCTTAGCGGCCGCCTGGCCTAAGCTCCACCCCACCACAGCTGGGCCTGCAGGCCTCGGTGCTCCCGGGGAGAGGGTGCTCTGGGACTCACTGCTGGCCACCTGACACTTGGGTAGAGCGTGGCCTCCCTTGGCTGGCGCAGGTAGGAGCTGGGGGCAACTCAGTGGCCTGGTTCTGGGAGACCCACTGGGACCCTTTAAAACTATCCCCCTGTAGCCAACAAACAAAAGAGGCTTGCAGGGCGCTGAGCATGATCCAGACAGACCAAAGGCCCCTCGCCCCTGCCTGGCTGTGCTCCTCAAATCCCCTCAGGCAGCGGTGAGGCAGGGAAGGAGTGATAGTGATGGGCGTCCTCGGGCTACTTCCCTCTTCTTTTGCCTTCCTTCGTCTGCACCTCAGTTTCCTCCTCCGAGGAATGGGCAGCCCTGTGTGGCTGTGTGGCTGGCGTGAGGGCCAGGGAAGTGAGGAGGACAAAGGCCCCTGGCACATGGAGGCCTTCCCGGGCGGAAAGGAGCAGACAGCAGGTGGGGAGGGGCTGGCTGTCGCTGGTACTGCGGGGGGAGCCTGGCCCCTGTCCTGGAGGGCTGGAGCAGGCGTTCTCTGAGCCCAGGCCCCAGCAGCTGTGGCAAGTGCTGCTGTTTGGCATCATGGGCAGGTCTGGGCCTTCCTGGTGCCAGCCTGGTGCCAGCCTGCGAGCGCTGCTGGGAGAGGCCCTGAGGGGGCTTGTTCAGTGGGCAGCTCTTTGGGGACGCAGTGGCCTAGGGAGATCTGCTGTGACAGATTGTTGACAGTGCGGCTCCCAGGGTTGCTCAGGTCACTGGCACAGCAGCCCCAGCTGCTGCCTCTGAGTGAGAAAGAGAGAGAGGCAGCGGATGGCAGCTGTCCACATGGGTGTCCTGCGCCCTCTCTGCCGTGCGGTCTCGGAGCTTTGCTGCAGGGCAGCGAGCCCAAGCCACGGCGCTCATGGCTGCCAACCCCAAAAGTCATTTGGACTCGGTTCCTGGCCATGACAAAGCTAAACCTGCAGCCCTCAATCAAATAAGAGAGAAGCAACACGAGGACCTCCTTCCTTCCTTTATCCAGCAGTTTGTGTATGCCTGCTGTGTGCTAGGGAGGCTAGGTGCTGGGAACATGGTGGCGGCAAAACAGATGGTCCTGCCGGCACGGAGCGTACAGTCCGGTGAGGGAGATCCGTGTTCAACAGGCAGTTGCGCAGATAATGCTTTAATTGCAGCTGCACCAGCTGTTATCGAGGAGAGCAACAGGGTGCTGTCAGGGCCGGGCTCTGACCCAGGCTGGGGTTCAGGCAAGGCCTTCCTTTGCCTGGAGGGTGAGGCTCAGGTTGGGTGCCCCAGAGGCAGACCCTGGGGTGTGGGGTCTGCTGGGGGCAGCCCGCAGGAAAAACCTGCAAGGGAGCGAGAGAAGTAGAAGAGGGTGGGGGAGAAGCACCATGAGGATGTGGCGTCAGCTACAGCCCAGTCCCTCGGTGGTGGCGCGGTGAGGGGGATGTGCGACATAAATTGCACCACGGAATAGTCCCACCTTGAGGGCAGGTGGCCAGCCTTTCACAGCCTGTGTCAGGCAGCGAGGTCTGCCTGGCAGTCCCTGCTGCAGAGGCGACTCCAGTGTGTCCCAGGGCAACTCTCTGAAGAAGGTGGTGGCTGCCGGCCCTCAGCGGCCAGCGCTCTCTGCTGCTGGGGATGCCCGTTCATCAGGGTGCTTGTCCAGGGAAGCTGCGTGGGACATCGGCCGCAGCTATGGAACAGGCAGAGGGACAGCACGCAAAGACAGGGGAAAGTCGGTGCAGTCAGGGGAGGGAGAAGGCTGGGTTTGGAACAGAGCGTTGGAGGCACAGCTGCTGGGCAAAAGGCCAGGCGGGCAGAGCTGGCGGGGTGTGGCAGAGATGCCAGCTTTCATTTGGATGCCTGTGAAGGCTGTGGAAGAGGCACATGACCAGATTTAAGAAGAGCGCTTTGGCCTCTGCATGGAGAGGGAATTGCAGTGGGCTCAGAGGGCCGGGCAGAGACCACTTAGAAGCAATGTGGTCTTCCAAGGGGAGGTGGTGGTGGCTTGGAGCAGCGTGGGGCTGTGTGTGGGGGTGCAATGGGGCAATCTGGGCGTTATTCAGGAGGAGGCACCAAGGAGGGGTTAGCGATGCCCGTGAGTGACCCAAGAGGAGAAGCCGAAGAGGAAGCTGAATGCTGTGTCTAGGGTGAGGAGTGGGGAGCCCCAAAAACAGGCTTTTGGCACAGAGATGCCTGTAGAACCTCGGGAGTGGACGAGCCCACCCTGGAGGAGAGTAGAGTGGTCAGAGAAGAGGGAGCCCGAGGACCTCCCATATCTCACAGTGAATGGGGGACGAGGAAGCAGCGGAGGTGACTGGGAAGGGGCAGCCAGAGGCAGGAGCAGGACACCCCAGGAGGGAGAGCGGAGGCTGGCTGAGGGCGTGCAGAGAAGAGGGAGAGGTGGGCCGGGCTGCAGGGATCTCTGAGCCCTTGAAGGCTTTGTTCAGGGCTGGGGAAGGGTGGATCAAAGAAGTGAAGTCGTGCGTGCAGGGTGGGGATGTGGAGGGCAGGAGGTGTGATGGGCAGAGAAGCAGAGCGAGTATCGTGGAGGCCTTGAATGCCGCGCCACAGAGCATGGACTTCACTCTGTAAGTGGATGAACCAGAAGAAATGGGCTCCTTGGAGATAGCTGGGTGTGTTCCAGGGGCCCCAGCCTGGGACAGATGGTCAGCGGCTCAGAAAGGGTCCTGCAGGCCCAGGCTCATGGGCCACCATTGCTTCCTGGAGCCCTGCTCTGGAGATAGGGCCAGCATCGGATTCCCTTCCTAGGACGTCGTCGAGCTTGATCAGCTTGTACCAGACTGTGGCTGTGGGCTTGTACCGTGTCGCCCAGGTCTCTATTGTCACAGTCTTGGCTCTGCCAAAAACTGGCTATGAGGCCTGGGCACGTCTCCTCCCTGTCTCTCCATCTACAGGGGCTGCAGCAAGAGGGCGAGACCGGCTGCTTTTGAACGGCTGGTTCTGGGGAAGTGTTTCTGACGTTCTGTCAAGGTCTGACAAAGGTTTATTTTAAAAATATGTGTACATTTTAGATTTTTCTTGTTTTAGTTATTTAGTTTTAAACTTATTTATTGCCTAAGTAATACATGCTAACTGTAGATAAATTTGAAAATACAGATAGGCCTAAGGAAGAAATTTTAAATTGCTCATAATCTCACCACTTTTTTTTGGCTTTCTTCTTTTCTTAATTAATTAATTGATTAATTTTCTTTTAAATTTCAGATTATGGGGGTACAAACATTTTGGTTACATAAATTGCCTTTGCCTCTCCCAAGGCAGAGCTACAAGTGTGCCCACCCCCATAGAGTGCGTTCCGCACCCATTAATTACAAGTTTACCCACCCCCACCCCTCCTCCCCTCTGCCCAGCAACGGATGAATATTACTTCCATGTGAGCACCTAAGTGTTGATCAGTTAGTCCCAGTTTGATGGTGAGTACATGTGGTGCTTGTTTTTCCATTCTTGTGATACTCCACTTCAAAGAATGGGCTCCAGCTCAAACCAGAGTAATATAAGAGGTGCTAGTTCACCATTGTTTTTTATGTTGATAATCTCACCACTTTCTGTAACATTTTGACACAAGTCATTCCAGATATTTTTCCATTTGTTTTTCAAATTGGAGTTTGGTAGTGATTCTCATCTCCCTGCCTCAGAAGACATATTCATGATACTCCTTCATTGTGCACGCTAGAGCCTGGCTACTCAAAGTGTGGTCCACGGACCAGCTTTATCTGCGGCCCCTGGGAGCATGGTTGAGCTGCAGAATCTCAGACTCCCATCTCAGAACTGTAGAGTCTACATTTTAAACAAGATCCCTGGGTGATTCATATATGTGTATTAAAGTTTGAGAAGCACTGTTCTAGAACATTAGCTTACACTTGGACAATTTTCTTGGACAAGAAAAACAGAACCTCTCTAAACTTAGAAGGAACAAGTAGTCACCAAAAGGAGAACTTTGACAAAGCCAGACAAACTGAAATGTTCTTTTTTTTTTTAACTCACAAGCCCTCAGAAAGATGGAATAGATCCGAGCAAAGTTTTCATTTACACCATAGATTAATTAATTAAATTTCAAGATGGGGTCTCACTATGTTGCCCAACCTGGAGTGCAGTGGCTGTTTACAGGCATGGTCATAGTTCACTGCAGCCTTGAGCTCCTGGGCTCCTGAATAGCTGGGACCATGGGCACATGCCATGGCACCCAGATTTACCCCAATTATTTAAAAAGCATTTTTAACCATTAAAAAAACAGTGATAGAGACAGAACACTAGAACTTATTCCTCCCATCTAACTGTAATTTTGTATCTGTTAACCAACCTTTCTCTATCCCCCAGCCTTCCCAGCCTCTAGTTACCACTGTTCTACTCTCTACTTCTGTGACATCACCTTTTTTAGCTTACGCGTATGAGAACTTGCGGTGTTTATCTTTCTGTGTCTGGCTTATTTCACTTTGCATAACGTCCTCCAGGCTTATCCATGTCGCCGTGAATGACAGGGTTTCCTTCTCTTTTTAATGGTTGAATAGTATTCCATTGTGTGTACCGTATTTTCTCTGTCCATTCATCTGTTGATAGACATTTAGCTAGATAGGAGGAACAAGTTCTAGTGCTCTATAGCACTGCAGGGTGACTATAGTTAATAATCCTTTATTGTGTATTTTCAAATAGCTAGAAGAGGGAATTTTGAATGTTTCCAAAACAAAGAGATCATAAATGTATTGAAATATCACCCTGTACCCCATAAATATGTACAATTATTGTTTTTTTTTTTTTTGGAAACAAAGTCTTGCTTTCTCGTCCAGACTGGAGTGCAATGGCGCAATCATAGCTTGCTGCAGCCTCCAACTCCTGGGCTCCAGCAATCCTCCTGCCTCAGCCTCCCAAGTTGCTGGGACTACAGGCATGCACCACTACACCTGGCTAATTTTTCTTATTTTTTTGTAGAGATGGGGTCTCGCTAGATTGTTCAGGCTGGTATTAAACTCCTGGTGTCAAGTGATCCTCCTGCCTCAGCCTCCCAAAGTGCTGGGATTACAGGCATGAGCCACCACAGCTGGCATGTCAATTATAAATAAGAAAAAAGAAAAAAAACCTGATAACCCATACATGCAAATGTATTATATAATAAAATTTTTACATTGGAAACAACACATTAAAATTTGGGTCTTCATTGATTATAAAAAGTAAATGTTAAAACTTTTAACTTAAAAGATAATACATTTGCACTAACAAGATACTGCTTTTATTTCTTACACATAGGAGTTCTACTGAAAACTTCATTTGAAACAAGGAGTTGCTAAAAAACTTTTGAAAACCATACAATGACATGACCTCCAGGGGTCCTTCCAAGGCTCTGTGATTCAGTTAGATAAAATGTTGTTATGATCAGATGTTTTTATTTTTGAAATACCTGTCTTTTAGCAGACCATAAAGCCACACACAGATTACTCGAGTCATCTGGAACTCGATACAAGGTAAGAGCACTAGACTGGAAATCAGAATGCCTGGTTCTCATCCTTGCACTGCTTGGCCTCCATGTGACAGAAACCTACCCACAATGAGGTTCAGCTTCAGGAATGGCTATATCCAGGAGCTCAAGTGATGTCGTAACATTTAGGCATTTTCTGTCTCTTGGCTCTGCTTCCTTTGCACTGGTTTCATTCTCAGACAGGCTCCACTGGACTCCAGAAGCTCCACAGTGACATCCTCATAGATCCCAGTCCAGAGAAAAGAGAATGTGCCTTTCCCTATTGGCCCAGCAAAAGTCATGGTGTTATCTGATTGGGCCAGCTTAGATCATATGCCCACCTGGAACCTATGACCATAAAGGGGAGGTAGCAGGGATGGTCATAGTGTGGTGGAATTCAGGGACAAGCCACACCTGGATCACAAGTCCTCTGCCCCTGGAGCCTGCGTGGGAGGCTAGTGCATGTGGTACATGGCCTGAGTTGAGATCCCCAAGAAAAATTAGGGTGCTGTTACCATAAGCTAGGAGGGTGGATGCTGGATAGGCCAAGTAAGCATGCAGAAGCAAAAACAAAACTGTTTCTGAACTCAGTTTCTCTACCTGTCTTGAGGGGACTAGTTTTTCGAAAGAGGAAGTGGTCAATGAGGACTAGTGTCGGTTCAAAGATGACTGGAGCTCACCGGCTGACAGGCAAGCACCTTGTTGCATAGAGACATACCGTATTTAGCAAACACAACACACTTCACAAAATGTTAACTCTTGCCCTTCATGAGACTGGTCACCAATGGAGTTGGCAGAGAGGATCTTTCCTACTAATCCAGTTCTGATTGGCTTGGTCAACACTTGGCCTGCTCATCAGAGAGACAAATGTGCCCATTTGCTTGGGGAAATGCAGCCAGGGGGGCATATTCTCCTCCTCTCTCTACTGTGAGCTTGCCTTTCAGAGCCAGTGGGGAACAGACTTGGAGTTGCTGACATTGTCATCTCCGGGAGAAAATTTGTGAGGCTCAGCCAGATCTATTTATGCCAAATCTTATGGCATCATTGAGTTATTTGCGCTCGGAACTGCTGATGATCTGTTGTCATTGTTGTTTAACTCGACACATAGGCATTTTGGAAGGCACTCACAGATGGATATCTCTTTTTAGTTTCTGAGTCAGAAAAAGGAAAAGAGAGTTTCCCTTTACTTAGGAGAAAAAAGCCTGGAGTGGGGAATACAGGCTTCTCCTTCCTTCCTGCCTGCCAACTTTCACCTGGGCTAAAATCCCCTTCTCAAGGTCTTTGCAGATGCCCCCACTGGGAAGAAATAGCCCCCTCATCTGTGACCTTTGATATTGACTCAGCAAGAGCTGCTGTGGTTCCAGTTCTCTGTCTCACTGTCCATCCACTCTCTCAACTTTTAGAAATGTAGATTGTATTAGATAGACTGCATCATCACCCTGTTTACAACCCTTCGGGGGCCTCTTAGTCTGCTTAGATCAAGCCTGATCTCTTCTCCTTGGCCAGTGAGGCTCTAACCTCATGCCCTCCTCTCTGACCCTGTCTTCTGCCACAATCTACTTTTACTCACTATCCTCCAGACATAATCTGGCTAATCTTAGTCCCCTGAATATGCCACACTCTCCCACCATGCAGGACCTTCTGCATGCTGTTGCCTTGCTCTGAAATGCTGTTCCCACACTCCTCCTAGGGCTGGCTCTTCCTCGTCTCTCACCACTTCAGAAAGGCCATCCTAAAAATCCTGCTCAAACAAGCCCCCTCTTAGTTTTCCTTACAGCACCCTGTTTTTCCTGTTTCCTTTAATACACACCGCATCGGCACTTACATACTTGTTTTTTGTCTGCCTCCCTGGTACACCGAGAGCTTCGTGACTGCAAGAGCTGAGTCTATGTTTGTTTTGCTCGCTGCTGTATCGGTTCCACCTGGCACTCGGCGTGTATGTCATATGTTTTTGTCGCCCAAATGATGAGATGGTTGAAACCTTCTCTCATGGTGGGCAGGACTTCTTTCTGTGCTCTTGCTTCTGGCTGTGACTTGTTTCTTCTTCCAAGAGGGGTTTGGGGAGAGGGAGTTGTATCATGCTTCCCTCTGTCCCCCTGAAAGCACTCAGCATGGTGTTGGGCCCACGGTGGGAGCCCAGTGGGGGCTGCTGAATGAATTCGCATTAAATGTGTTCTTCCCCCCACCCCCAGTTACACTGCCAGCCACTCCAGTAAGAGGCCCCAATATCCACCTATGCCTTGAGACTCTGGAGTTGCCCTGCCACTGCCAAATCTAAAACTCTCTCTTCCACCTATGTGGTATAGTGCCTGAAAGGGAAGGGGGCTGTGGGGAAGGGGGAGGCTGGAGGGAATGCAGTGACAGCCCCTCAGCCCTCCCAGGCTCTCACTTCAGCAGATATTCATTAAGAAAAAAGGGTTCGTAGGGGTTTCAGATAAGGACAAGACACAGCCTCTCACCTCAGGAGGCTCAGAGGTCAGTGGAAAAGGCACATGACTTACCCCCTTTCTAGCTGTATGACCTTGAACCCATTACTTAACGTCTCCAAAGCCTTGGTTTCCTCATCTGTAAAATGGGGGTGATAACTGTACCAACCTTATTGGTGAAAACTCATGGAGCTGATACATAAAAAAGTACCTAGGACAGGGCGGGGCTCAATATGGGTGGGCCATGCCTGAGGTGGGGGGACAGGAGTCACCTGTAGCTACTTGACCCTCTCCTATTTACCACGCCTCCAGGCAAGGCTGCCCTCTGGTGGTAACTGTGCAGAGCGACCACCAGGCCTTGGGCACCTGCCGGATCCACCCTGCTGAGGCTCCAGCCTTGGCCTTTTGCTTGCTTGAGCCCATCATATCTCCCGGACCTCCCGCTGTTGCTTGGTTCCCAAGGCACCCAGGGTTGTCAGGCTGCTCGGAGCTAAGGGACCAGCTGGGAGATAGGCAGAGGGAAGCTGCAGTGTTACTAGTTGTTTTTGCCCACCAAGCACCAAATTTTCTCTTCCTCTGAGAACAGCATCTTGATGTCCACCTTGCTTCTCTCGCCACCCTTGACCCAGACCTGACCATTAAGTATCACAGCTGCCAGGGCCAGTGATTGGTTCAGGGTTGAGCATGTGACCCAAGCCTGCCAATGAGAGTATCACAACGGTAAGGGATAGTGATTGGTTCAGGGGTGGGCATGGGACCCACACCTGCCAATGAGAGTATCACAGCGGTCAGGGACAGTGATTGGTTCAGGGGTGGGCATGTGACTGGGGTCTTGCCCATGAGTATATCACAGCCTCTGGCATAGTGATTGGTACCGAGGCATGTGACTGAGACTTGACTTGGGTGAAAAGCTGGCTATGCTGGTGGTATGTCAGCCTCGTGCTTTTGAGGCCTGAGAGGAGATGCTGTGGAGAAAGCAGAGCCAAGAGCCAATGTCCTGGTGATGGTGCTGAGTCCCTGGATGCAACCGGGCCTGAAGTCATCTATCTCTTACACTTTTCAATTCAGAGTCAATAACTTCCCCTTTTGAGTTTTAGCTACTTTTAACTGGATTTCTGTCACTTGCAACTGAGAGACAGTTGTTGGCTGACAGTTGTAGGCTGAGTTGTTTTGCACAGACACACGCTTCTTTCCTTCGTTCAGTGCTATTGAGGACTCCCTCTGTTCAGGGAACTGAGCATTGCCTGTTCCCAGAGCATGCAGAATGACCAGGCTGCAGTTCCTGACCTCGGGAACCTCAGGAACGGGAGCAACAAAGCAGATTCCTTGCTCGGATGCTTTTAAGGGCAGTGGGACCATTCTCAGCAGGACCAGCTATGTAATTTTTAGGGTCCAGGGCAAAATAAAGATGTAGGGTCCTCTGTTTAGAATTACTAAGAATTCGAAGGCAGCAGTGGCAGAGCGTCAAACCCGGTGTGAGCTTCTGTGTAACTGCGCATATGGCTCACTTCTAAAGCCAGCCCTGGTTTTCAGCTTGGGACAGTTCAGGCATATATATGAGGAAACTATCATATAAACCATTATCAGACAGGGCTAATTTAAGGTGTGCTGAGGGGCAAGAGCCTGGCTCCTTAAGAATGGAATCTTTGGCAGGGACCCAGGTTTGAGAAGTGCTTACCTTGGCAGGAACCTTGAGGGGAGCTGGGAATGAGTGGGCAACTATGCCATTTGCCTGTGGTCACGATGGAAGACTGTTTGCCTGGAAGGGAAGAGAGTTTCCAGGAACAGAAATCTCAAGCCTGGGCATGTGGATGGGTGGGAGCAGAGGGAGCTGGTGCTTCCTGGGCTTCCTGTTTTGAGCTGAGAGGCAAGCAGAGGTGGGAGGAGTCCACATTTGGTAAAAAGAAGGACAACGAGTTAAGTAGGTTTTCCAGGGAGATTTAATGGTATCCTCTGTTCTGCAACCAGACCGACCTCGGATTGAGTCCCACTTTGGCCATATACTAGCTTAGTGACCTTGGGCAAGTCACTTGGCCTCTCTGAGTGCAGTTTCATGGAATGGAAAATAGCAGTGATATTACTCTCAGCAGATTTGTAGTGAGAATGTAATGGGATAAAGTCTGTGAAAAATCCTTTATAAACTATTAATATAAATCTATTACCATACTCCATCAGTTCTAAAACACATTTCTGTTTTTACATTTCATATCTCTGAAATTGGGATGAATCTTATCCACGGTGTAACATAATTTAATTGGCAGCTCTTAGTTTTTCTTGGTGGCTTATGAAATAATTGTGTGTGTTGCAATCAGTGGCATCTCACTGACAGATGTGATGAAATGATAGTTGAAACTGTGGTCATTGTCATTTCCATCCCCACTGCCATCCTTGCCTGTGGGTTCCCAGAGAACAGAAATGGCACCTTTCATCTGTGCCTGCTCAAAGCCTGGCTCAATGTCTGGTACAGGTCAGTGCTCAATTAATGCTTTAAACTCTGCTAAGGGCAAGTGGCCAGCTAAAGGGTTTGGCTGGAAAAAAGTTTTTGACAAGCCAAATCCAATCCTCTCACCTTCCAATTAACTTGGCAACTTGGGGCTGAGCAATGGTCATTTGTGTGATTTGTTTTTCCGGCCACTCAACATCCATTTATAATACCTCACTCTGAGACCTGCTGTAGTCCACTCTTGCCATTTTGATGAGGTACAGAACACACCTCACCACCCTCTCATTCCCGCAGCCCTCTTCCCCCCATCCTCTACTCTATGACTAATTCAAATAGCAGGGGACATTGCTCCGGCCTCTGTGATTGGTCCAGGGTTGAACATGTGACCCAATCAGAACCTCTGAGATACTGAGAGATTTTTGCTGGGTATAGCAATGGCTATCTGTGCCCCACCCCTAGCCCCTTGGCATTTGCCATTTCCATGCACAGTGGCTAAACTTCCAACTGCCAGTCCTCAGGTCTCTGCCTGAGGGCTCTCTCAGGCTACTGGGGCCTGCTCTATCCATGTGCGCAGCAGGCCTGAGACTCAGGAGCTAATGCCACCAAGAGCAACCATGGTAGCTGGGGAGACAAGTGAGGTGCCAGTGGTGCAAAATTTCAGTAGGCCTAGTCTCAGCCCTTGGAGCAGCACTCAGCCAATGCTGATGGGAGCTGGCGGATAAGTACCCCTGTGTGAGTCCATCTTGTGTTGCTGTAAAGGAAATACCTGAGGCTAGATAATTTATAAAGAAAAGAAGTTGGTTTGGCCCACAGTTCTGCAGACTGTACGAGGAATGTGGCACCAGCATCTGTTTCTGGTGAGGGCTTCAGGGAGCTTCCAACAAAGGCAAAGGGGGAGCACATGGCATGCCGCATGGCGAGAGAAGGAGCAAGAGAGAGAGAGGAGGGACCAGGCTCCTTTAAACAACCAGCTCTGGGGACCTAATAAAGTGAGAACTCGCTCATTATCGCAGGGGGAGCACCAAGCCATTCATGAGGGGTCCGTCCCCAAGACCCACACACCTCCCACCAGGTCCCCCAACTCCAGGGATCACATTCCAACATGAGATGGGGGGGGCAAACATTACCATATCAACCCCAGTTCCCTCCCCCAGTTCCCTCTGAGGTGCAGGATCTCCCCTGTCTCTCACAGGCCCCGGGTGGGGTGGCTCCAGGTGCCCACAGAGAAACCTGCATCGTAACAGCCTTTGTTGGCTTCCTTCCCACTCCCCTACCAGGGTTTCCTGTGATCACCTCCCAAAGAAACCACATGTACTAAAATCCTTGACTCAGGGTCTGCTTCTAGGGGAGCCCAGACCGAGGCCCTGGAACCCCTTCCTGTAGTCCGTGGTTGAGGGACAGCGTAGCTCTAGGGGCCGGCAGCTGCCTTGCCAGCTGCAGGGGGCAAACCCTCCCCGAATGGAGCCAACGTGAGGAGGGCAGAACTGAGCGATGGCAGGTGATTCTGTCGTGACATTTTGCTGGGAGGGTCACGCCGGCAGTTCCGACACTCTGTGGACTTCCCCACGAGCTCTCTGCGCACCCATATTCTTTGTCTCCTACGGCCAGTGGCTTGTCTCTCCTCTCTCCACCCCTGCAAACATTCTGTTGTTCAGACCTGTTCATCTCTCTCTCAGCCTCTGAGCCCCACTCGACCAAATTAGTCTCCTGTGGGACTCACCATTCTGGAAGCTGTTCGCAGTGTGGGTGGGGCCTTGTAAAGAGCCAGTGAACAGGAGTGCGTGCCTGTGTGCGTGCGTGCGTGCGGGCCCGTGTAGGTGCGTGCGTGTGTGTATGTGTGCGTGCGTGCGTGTGTGCGTGTGCATGCGTGTGTGTCTGTGTAGGTGCGTGCGTGCGTGCGTGCGTGTGTTCCTGTGTAGGTACGTGCGTGCGTGTGTATGTGTGGGTGCTGTGTGCGTGCGCGTGTTCGTGCGCGCGCGTTGGTGTGATGGGGTAGGGGATGGTGTGTGCGTATTGGCTTTTGTGCTTCTTGGCAGGACTCATAGGTACAGCCTTGTCTACCGGGAACTCCGGTGGGGACCCATAACACAGCCTTCTTCCTTCTCATCTCTTTCTGTCTCTCAGAAACCTTGTGTCTCCCTTATCTCTGCTGTTCTCACTTCTGTCTCTTTCTCCTCCTCCCTGCCCCAGTTCTCCTCAGAGAATGATAGACTCTGCTCAACAGCCAATAGGTGAGCTCCCCCCCCCCCCGCCAGGCCCGACCTGTCGTCCAATCAGCTGCGGCCTTGGCGCTGAGGCGGGGCCTTGGCAGGCGGGTCAATGAAATAGCCTCAACAGCTCCAAACTTGCAGAGGATAAATTTTGCTTTTCCATCCGTTACAGATGCCTGCTCCCGGAGTTCCAGGAGCGTGTCTGAGAGGCACGATGATGACAATAGAGACTGGGCACTTACTGTAAATCAGGCGTGGGACAGAAATTACAGATGTTTAGTTAAGTACACGCACAGCTCAATACGTGTACCCTAATTCCCACAGCAGCCCTGCCGCACGGTGTGATCATGATCATCTCTGCTGTACAGATACGAATACCGAGGCTCAGCACGGTCAATCCGCTCAGCTAAAGAGTGGAGCTGGGATATGAACCTAGGCAGTGCCACTCTAGAATCTGAGTGCATAACCACTCCTGTATTCGTCCCTGTCACCGAGTCATCTTCAGGGGTAGACACAGCCTACTGTGGTCCCAGGCAGTGACACGGAGACAAGCCAGGGGACATTGATTTCCAAAGTGCACAGGGTGCCAAGTGGAGGGATTCCAGTCCGGCTCTCCCCTCTTGGCCATCCTCATTCCCACCCTGGCCTCCCCCTCCCGGCGCTTGCTGCTTTCCTCTGCTTTGGCGGCAACAGTCACAGCTGGAGGCAGCCTCTGGGAACCACCAAGCGGCTTTATGATGTGCAGATGGTGTTTCCGTGGAGCCCCTCGCTTTTCATGTCGGTGGCCTCTGGGAGCTGGGCCAGCCCAGATGTCCCTGATCGTGAGAAATCCTCCCCTGGTAAGGCTGGCATGAGATGCCAACGGGGCCTCAGGCCAGCTCTGGCTTGGATCCGCTCGTGAGGGGGCTTGGCTGGATGCTTGTGAGGTGGTGATTGTGTCATTGTGTCCAGCCCTGTGGTTTAGGAGGGTGCATCTCCAGGGCCAGGAATGTCACTTCTGAGTCCACAGACAGACAGACAGACAGAGACTTTGCACAGCTAGCTTTTCAAAGGGACCCTAGGTTGATAGCTATATTTTTCCCCATACATGTTATTTTATCTGACTCTTAAGCTATCTGTGGGCACAGAATGCTTCTCCCATCAGAGGAGGCACCCTCCCATGACAGAACAACGTCACCCCCACCAGTGACAGCCTGGGCCAAGATGGGAGCCATGTGTCTCTCCACCAGACTAAGAGCAGTGTCAGGAAAAATAGGACGCTACTATTTGCTCCCAGAAGTGGAGTTCCCCAAATCAGGAAAATTTGACTCTACTATCAGATTGGGAGTGTCCAGGGTTGGGAACTATGTGCCTGTCTCTTCCATCAGGCTGAAAACTCCCCAGGGCTGATATGAGTGTCTCTCCCATCCGACCAGGAGCTCCCTGAGAGTGGGGATGATGGCTCCTCTTCAACTCTCTCCTCCTAGGGTAGCCAGACAAGGCTCTGTCCTGGAGGACGCCAAGTGCAGGAAGGAGGCCTGCTGACCATCCTGGGGCACAGGCAACTTGCAGCCTGGCCAAACCACCTGGGAAAGGTGGGGACGGCGCCAGCAAAGGCAGGTGCTGGAGATGCACAGGTGAGGAAGACCAACTGTGAGATTTATGGTCCCCCAGACAGAGTCTGTCTTGTGACCTGCTGTATAACCCGGCTTCTGGCTCAGGGCTTGGTCCGCAACAGCAGTTCAGTGGTGATGGCTGAATGAATGAATGAATGAATGTGTGAATGAGTGAATGAAGACCTGGTTCCTGTCTTTGAGAAGCTCACATTCTACTAAGGAAGAAAGGAAGCTCACTTCTCTTGAGTACCTCTCAAGAGTACGTATTGGACATAATTTTAGGCTCTTTCACATATATTACTTAATCTTCAAAACAACCGTAGAGGATACGTCTTATGTTTGCCACTTTACAGATGAGGAAATTGGAGCACAGAGAGGCAAAGTGACCTGCTCAAGGTCTCATAGCTAATGAATAAGGGAGCTGACATTCAAACTAAAGTCCATGGACTTCCAGATGTGTGCCCTCTTCCTGGAAATAACGTCATTTAATTTCAGAGCTACCTAAGACATATGTGGATGAAATAGAATTTGAGCTGAGGGAGAAGGAAGCTCAGAAAGGCTTCACAGAAGGAGTGACATTGGAGATGGGTTTTGAAGGATGAGTAGGATTTCACTAGACAGAGACGATGTGTAGGCACAGTTAGAAAAGGAGGCGCAAATTTTCTATCTGGAAGGTTCCCTCTAGCGGCTGGCGGGCAGGCTGCTTCCTCTCACACATGCTCTTCTGTGGCCCTGCCTCTCGGGGAGCTGCACTTCCTCTCCCTCTTTGGGAGGACACGCAGATGGAGGCCTAATCTCAGACTGGCACATCACTGCCAAGGTGCCAGGAAATCTCTGCTGTGGGCCTCCCACCCTGGTGGCAGGGCCAACTTTGCTTCTGGGAGAAAGGAAGGGTGGTTGGGGGCCAGCTGTGATGAGAAATTTCCTCGCTGGGTCCTCTGAAGTGGATAGGGTAGTGGAGGAGGAGCTGGGAAGGAAGATGAGGGTGAGTTGTCTCCCAGGCCTGCGACCAGAGGCCCTCTCTCCCTGGTTTAGAAAGCAGACAGCGATTTATTCTAACCCCTGTGAGTGTGACCAGCCTTTAGGAATCTTTTCTGGGCCCAGTGTGTGAGGACAGGCAGGTATTACATTTTCGGGGTGGCAAGGCAGAGCAGGCCTTCAATAGATTCTTGGGTTTTGATTGATGGTCAGACCTTGTGAATTCATTATTTTGCTAAAACCGGGTAGAATGAAGTGTAGCTTTTATTGAGCTCATCAGGATCTGATTAGAATCACTGGCCCAAGAAGGTCACAAGGAGGGAGCCGAGACCCTCGAGACCTGTGGCTTTTAAACTGTATGTGTGTTTTAATCAGCAGACCCTTAACAAAAGCCCGGAGATCTCATTGTAAAGCCCGGCGTGTGTAAGAGATGAAAGCAGAGCAGCTCGGTTTGTGGCAGGTGGGGACCCTAGGGACTGACTGCTCAGATGCCCTAGACCCTGCCTCAACCCCTTCAGGAATGTTCATGGAACCCCAATTCTCCCCAGGACTTGAATATAGCTCTGGTGCACTCCAGCCCTTGAATTTTGCCACTGGGACAACTGAGGCACTGAGAGGAGACTGCATCAGTAGTGGGTGTGTGGAGTGGTGTTCCCCAAGTCCCGGACTGGAACTCAGGTGGGTGGGTCTGTTGAGCTGTAGTCCTGACTCCACCTCCTCTGGGCTTCCCTTCCAGGCCAATGGAGCACCCATGACCCAGGGCTTTGGGCTCCAGGTACTGCCACCCAACAGGGTGAGGGAAACTCTGCCCTGGGGACAGATGAGGGACAGGCCCTGCCCCTTTGGCTGGAGGGCAGACTGAGGGGCGGCTGAGAGGGCCAGGCTCTGCATTACGGGTGTTAATGCAGAACTGGGTCAGGGCTGCCTGTGGTTCTGTGTCTCTGGGTTCTTTGCTGGTCCAGGGCCCTGTCTGCTGAGGAGACCCTCCCCTGGGCTCAGGCAGACAACCATCTGGCCAGGCCTTGCCCAGCCGGGAGCCGTGAGATGGGTTCTGATACGGAAGCTGCCAGGGTGTTACTAAGGGGCGGTCGTTGCAGTCAGGGCAGCAGTGGCCTTTCATCTCCTGCCACTGCCCTCCTGCTTAGGACAGCCTTGCATGGGCTTCCTGTCCTAGCTGAGTCAGGCGCCCCTCTAGAGGTGGGCCAGGGCAGGGGCTGGGGGGAGCAGGCCTCACTGGAAACTGTGCTGGAGGCCGGGGCGCTGGATCCAACTGTGGAGTTTCCCAGGGCCAGGGTCCACCCCTCAGCCCCTGCCAGGCTCTGCCTGCCCCTCTGTGCACCTTGGCCTGGAAGGCTCCATCCACTCCAGTCAGGCCTGCCTGAGATTACCTAGGTGTTCTGGTGACTTCTGAGGGCCTCGCATGAAAGATAACGCCCAAATCAACAAATCTGCCATTGTGGCTTTGAAGAGACTGTTTCAATCACTTTATTTTGTCTTTATGTCAGCTTTGCCAGATGGCTTGGGTCTTTCTGAGGTCCTGTACCGAGGGGGCGCAGCGAGAACTGGTGCAGCTTCAAAGCTCCTTTTTAATCTTTAGCAACATCACAGCGGCTGGGAGACTGCCTCGGCTCCCCCAAGTCTCCCCCACAAAAGAGGCGCGGCCGAGGCTCTAATGAAAGCCAGATAAAGGGAGGGCTGGAATCAGAAACAGAGGGAAAAGAGCAGTCGTTAGTCTTTCTTGTAGCTGTTTCAAAAGAAATTCTAAGACAAATTATGGCTTTGGGTGTTTTTCTAAAAGGACTGCATCAGGGAGAGGAGGTGGGGGAGGTGCTTTGACCCCTCAGCACCCTTCCCCTTGCATGAAAGGCAGAGGAGACTGAAAAAAGGCCGAAATACAACAATAAACTTTCCGCGTGCGCGCGTGGGGATGAAAGGTGCGTTGGCATAATTACGGGCGAGGGCGCGCGGGGGCGGGCGGGCGGCTTTACCTTGCCGCCAGCGCTATTAATGATGAAGCTCCCTCTTTTTCTTCTCTGGAAGGGGTGCCTTTGGTTTTCGGGAATGGGGTGGGGCGCCGCGGCTGACATTTGGCGCAACTGTGGGGATGCGCTGCGCTGCGCGGTCGCACAAGGGCTGGAGCGCCCTCGCGGCTGCTGCCAGGGCCTGTCATCACGAGGAGGAGGCAGATGTGCCCGTGGGTCACCCTCCCCCCTCCCGCCTTCCTTTAAGATTTCCAGGTCTGTCTCTTGGGGCCCGCAGGGGTGGGTTCTGACCTGCAATTGCAGCCCCACCGTGTGTCTTTTAGGGGTCTGGCTGGTGCCATGGGGAGGGAGGTGGGCAGCGCTGGGGGCATGTCCCAGCAGTCCTTTTCCTGTGCGCACACACTGTCTTCAGTCCCCACCGCCCAGCCCACCTCGGGTCATCTTAGTTTACACGGATGGTTGGTCAGCTACCTGGCCAGGCCTGGAGAGGGTGGGACAGCTGAGGTCTGCCAGGCAGGCAGTGGGGGGACTGGAGAGTCTGGGGGCTTCCCTGGGAGGGGCAGGGCAGACTGCCGGGGCGTCCTTGTAGCATCCCTGTGAGAGCACCGCTGGCTTCCAAGACTGGTGAGGACTAACGCAGTCAGCCTCCCAGAATGCTGGGATTACAGGTCTGAACCACTGCACTCGGCCCTGGCCTGTTTTAATGAAGGAGAGTTTGGGTAGATCAAAGGTTGTGACCCTGCAGGTGGCAGATTCTGCTCCCTTGCAAGGACAGCCCATACTGGATACCACCCAGCTCTCCTTGTAGATGGTATTGGGCAGTGGGGAGGGTACAGGCTCTGGGACCGGACTATCAGCGTTTCAGTCCTGGCTTCTCAACTTCTCAGCTGGGAGACCTTGGGCAAGTGACTTACCCTGTTTTTGCCTCACTTTTCTCATCTGTACAATGGCACTAATAATTGTATTTACCTTATAGGGTTGTTGTGAGGAATAAAGGAGTTAATACATGCAAAGTACTTAGACGAGTGCCTGGCACGCTGGTGCTCAACCGGTGGGTGCTATTATTGTTGTCATCTCCATCTGCACCTCTCCAGCCATCATCGTCAGCAACAGTTAAGTGGATCGGCCACCATGTGGATCAGTCCTCGTGCTTGGGTGCCGTGAGGGTATTGGGGTAAGTCATCATCTTTCTTTCTTTGTCTTCTGGCAACAGACCCCTCTTTCCTGGGGGGCCTATTCCATGTGGTTCTAAGGGTGGGGCTGAGCCTGCCATGGACTTGGGACACATGCTTGGCCCATCAGAGAATGCCATTCCTCGGGCCACAGTGGTTGGTCTGGGTAAGGTCACATGACCGAGCCAGGCCAGAGTCCTCCCCAGAATTTTGCTACCAGAAGTGCTAGAAGATAGTCTTCTGTCCTCTGAGATCCACATTATAAGGATGATGTAAGCTGGAATCACTAGGTGCTGCCCTCTCCAGCCACATGAAGGAAGCTACTGAACGTAGGAGGAAAAGAGGCCATTATGTCCTGAAAATGCAGATATCACAGAGAGAGAGAGAGAGGGAGGGGGAGACAGAGAGGGAGAGAGGGGGGAAGAGAGAGAGAGAGAGAGAGAGAGAGAGAGAGAGAGAGAGAGAGAGAGAGAGAGAAGAATAGCATACTCTGAATGCAGCCATGCCTGCTGCTCTTGTTCTGTGTGTGCTTATGACTGAGCCAATTACCTTTGCATTTAAAGAGATTTGACTTTGGTTTTGTGCAATTGAAAGAGTCTTGATCAATCCAAAGCTGGCTCGATCACCTAGGGTGCCCGCTCTCGTGCTCACATCACTGTCGCTCGGAAGCGCCCAGGCTCTTTCTCAGATGAACTACGCTATGAGGAAGGAGCTGAAGACCAGGCCATGAAGGGTTGGGGGCCGAGGCAGGAGTCGCTGGACTGGAGAACTGGGGTTGGAGTGGATTCAGCAGAAATGAGCCTTCCTGCGGGTGGTGGTCATCGAGCTGGCTTGATGTCAGGGACTGGGGAAAGTGGAGGTGGAGTTGGGAAGCAGTCCAGGTGAAGGCCACAGCATGAGCTAAAGGCTCCGAGGAGAGAAATACAAGGTGTGTTTGGAAGAACAGCAGCTAGTGCGGCTTGGCTGGCGTGTCGGGCAAGCGAGTGAAGGGAGGCAGGCTGAGGGTGGTGAGGCTGGAGAATTACGCTGGGGTCAGACCATGAAGGTTTCAAATTTCAGGTCTGGGACCTTGGATTTTATGGGCTGGACAACAGGGAGCCACTGGAGTGGGGGCTTTTTTGAGTGGAAGTTGAAAGAGTCAGAGTTGTGTACAGAGGGTTGTTGAGATGGGAGGGTCGGCTAGGTGCGGTGGTCACGCCTGTAATCCCAGTGCTCTGGGAGGCCGAGGTGGGAGGATCACTGGAGGCCAGGCTTTTGAGACCAGCCTGGACAACATAGCAAGACCTCATTGCTAAAATATTTTTTAAAAATTAGCTGGGCATAGTGACATGTGCCTGTAGTCCCCACTATGCAGGAGGCTGAGGTGAGAGGACGGCTTGAGCCTGGGAGTTGCAGGTTATAGTGAGCTGTGATTGTGTCACTGCACTCCAGCCTGGGTACCAGACTGAGACCCTGTCCCAAGATGGGGAGCTGTAAGTCAGGGTTAGAGAACTAGCTTAGAAATAATGGTGGTCTAGACTTGGATGGTGGTCTATAAAGGAGGTGGTCATCATGGCAATTTTGTGTTTTACGTTCAGCATCCACTCTCTCTTATTCTGGTAAGAGTCTCCCCATTTTCCTTGGGGAAACTACCTCTTCCCCCCGACTCAGTCCCTGTGGTCTAGGTGGGACTGATACCACACCCAGACCTAGGGCATGTGACCCTGGCCCAAGTTAACCTGTGTGCCCATCCCTTGACTGCAGCGGTTGGTCCAAGGATGGCCATATGTTCCATTTTGGGCCAATGAGTGTGAGGCCCACTATTTTGTTAGATGACTCAGGGAAAGGGAATTTTGTCTCCAGTGGATTTGTGGCTGGCAGGAAGTAAATCTGACACTTCTGGGACCCACACAAGGCAAAATGAAGTCACATGGATGAAAACAGAGTGAGAGATGGGAAGGGGCATGAAGTCCTGAGAACATCACTAGAGCCCCTATGTCAGACACGTCCCTGGAGTGTTCAGGTACTAGAGATAGTGAATGTCAGTTGAGTTTTCTGTAACTTGCAAACAAGGGCTGATGCAGTTGCAGTCAGGCTTAAGTGACTGCCTAGCTCTGTGTGCACATGTGTGCACTTGGGGGAGAGGGCAAAGGAGACGGAGTGGCCAGGGCCTGAGTACCTGCGAGGGTGGTGATGCAGCTGGCAGGGACTGGCCCGATGAGCAGAGGTACAGAATGCCACGTACCAGCGCGAACCAAAGGTGGCTACCACTGCTCCACTGTCAGGAGAAAGAAGCCAGTTCCAAGAGACCCTGTTGCTCTTGAGCACTTGGCCACTAGCAGAACCCATCCTGGGCCAAAGGGCTTTGCTCAGTGGAGCCTAGGTGTAGGGCAGGGCCAGACACTGGCTCTGAGGGCTGTGGTTTACTGACCACATGTCAGTGAGCGTTTCAGCAGCGTTCAGCAATGTTTTTCTTTCTACTTTACTGAGAGTTCTCTGGGAAATTATATGAACTGGCAAGTTCATTCCCCATAGATGATTGGCAAAGTGATTTGGGGATTGGGCAGGCTAAAGACCAAGCTTGATATCCTGGCTCTGCTCTACTCTGTCATGGTGGTCTTGGGCAAATTATTAATACTTCGGTGCTTGAAAGGTAAGTCAGAGGCGACCAGGTAGATAATTCAAAAAGCATTCTAGGCAGAGGGACTTGCTGGTGGCTAAGGTGAGAGAGGCCTGAGGGTGGTGGGGGAGTCATGGGTTCTGGTGTCACTTGGATCGGGGCTCTCATAGTGGTTCAAGGATGACCTACAGGCAAGTCTTCCAGCTTCTCTGTGCCTCAGTTTGCTCATCTAAAGAGTGCGCCCAATGATGTCTATCTTGTAAGGCCGGGATAACTTTTCTATAAATAAGTTGCCTGGAACATAGTAGGTGCTGCATACATGGTTGCTTTGCCGCTATTACTATTTTTTAATGATTTATTGTGATTCCTCAAGGCATGGAGAAGCATGGGGGTGTCAATAGGTGTCCATCTTCATTCAGTTGCACATAAAAGAAACCCAAACCAAATTGGCTTTAGAAGAAACAAAAGGGAATTGTTTGCTCACATAAGAGTAAAATCCAGAGGTATTAATGGATTTCAGGCATGGCTAGATCTAGGGGCTCAAATAATGTCACCAGGATACTGCCTGTCTCTCCATCTTTTGGCTCTGTTTTCTGTGGGATAGGTTCCATTTCAAGGATGTGCTGGAGCCAATTGTAAAACATTCAGAAATTTTGGGCACCAATTGTTAAATCACTGGTAGCATGAAATTGGCCACGGTGGGAGTATTTATATCATGGAAATTGGCAAATGCTGCAAATCAGGGCTTTTGTGTGTGGGGGGGCAGCGGGAGCTAGTTTACCAGCACATGACTACTCCATTCTCCAAAAGCCTTTTCCCTTATAATGGGAAGACAGTGGCCTGAAGCAGCTGGCTGGCATCCCAGCACCTATGCAACCGCAGTGGAAAGTATCTCTTTCCCAGAAGTTTCAGGAAAGTGTCCCAGGGTTGTGTCTCATTGGCCTGGCTTGGACCACATAACCATTTGTGAAATAGTAGCTGAGGCCAGGGTGCAGAGTACACTGATTGGCATGTATCTCCTCTGGAGCTGCGAGACGGGGTCAGCTCCCCGTGGTCCACGCGGATGGAGAGTGGGCGGGATGGTTCCCTTTGTGGTAACAAATAACCACAGAACCTGGTAGGTACAGCAGGAATGTTTGCTGCTCACGCATCTGCGGGTTTGCTCCAGGCTGGGCTCATCTGGGACAGCTCTGCTTCTCTTCTCTCTCCTCCTCCTTCTGGGACCAGCTGACCAGCCTGGAATGTCCACTTCATGGTGACAGCAAAGTCACAAGACGGCAAGGAGAAACAAAGACACCCTTGCGAGGCTTAGGGTCCGACGGGGCACATTGTTACCTCTGCCTCATCCCATTGCCAAAGCGAGTCACATGACTGAGCTCAGATTCAAATGCAGGGACATAAACTTTACCTCTTTAGTGAAATGAACTGTAAAGTCAGATGGAGAAGGGACAGATGTGGAGAGGAGAGAAACTGAGAACATTACAACTGACCCCCTTCCCTAAGGGTGGGTATAAGCCATAGATTTCCACTCAGGGCGTTGGGGGGAGCAGGGGACTCAGTGTGGCTGTGGCCTGGGTTCGGGAGGGAGGAGGGTAAGGGCAGAGGCTGCAGGAGAGGAGGCTGGAGTATGAGGTAAGAACAAGCTGGACCCTTGTGAGCCAGGTGACTGTACTTGGTCCTCAGACTTGGGGGAGCTGTCTTAATTTTTGTTTCCCTAGGAGCAGACCCTGAGCAGGGATTTGAGTGCAAGTGGATTTATTTGGGAGGTAATGCCAGGAAGCAGTAATAATAAGAGAGTAGGAAAATGAGCAGGGGGTGCTGGTAAACTGGCTCTCTGAGCAAAAAACGAAGCCCTTATTGGTAGTGTCTGCCCATTTCCGTGGCGTAAATGTTCTCACCATGGTTGATCTCAAGCTACTAGTGCGATGGACCTGAGTGAGGAGTCAGGTGCAGCTGGCTCTTGTGAGCTGGTACAGCTGGCTTCAGCACACTACTAGGAGCTGGGGGCGGGGGAGGTTGCCAGTAAAGGTGCACAATCAAGCCAGTCACCACTGGGGAGGGCTGGGAGGTGGTGTAGACTGTGTGCTCTGTGTTATGCCCCCTGAGGGCAGGGGGCTGGGGCACATACCCACCAACTCCCCACCTATCTTTGGTTGAAGCTGTTCCCCAAGGGAATTTGATGGCACTTGCGGCCAGGGCTCTGATGACCAGAGAAAGGGACACAGGGGCTAGAAGTTGCAAGTTGGGCCTGCGTGTGTGGAAATGTCAAGGGCTGCTACAGGGGCTGTGCCAGAGTTGCCGGCACAGTGAGGGCTTCCTGCTGAAGCCCTTACAGCTGCCTCCGACCGCCCAGGTCCCCCACCTGGCCTGCAGACCCCGCTCCCCTGGCATGCATTCTTCCCTTGGCAAAAACACTGCCCTTCTTCAAAGAAGAAATGAAGTGAAGCAAACATCTTTCGTGTTTTCAATGACACCGTTTTGAAGTTCTCTAGATCTGGAAGTGTTTCTTTGGAATATTTTCAGATTTCTCAATTCTCTGGTCTTCTGTCTGGACTCTGTAAGAGTGGGAATGAGGGTCATACTCTGTTTATTTTATGTCTTGGTTTTTTCTCAGGCCCACTGATGCTTCCTTCTTGGAGCTGGGCTTTGCAGAAATAAATTTCCATGGAGTCTGGAGAAAAAATTCTTCTTTTAATTTGTTGGTTTTTTGGGGGGGGGGGTTGGACAGAGTCTTGCTCTGTTGCCCTGGCTAGAGTGAGTGCTGTGATGTCAGCCTAGCTCACAGCAACTTCAAACTCCTGGGCTCAAGCAATCCTTCTGCCTCAGCCTCCCGAGTAGCTGGGACTAC